>VWZT01007247.1:302010-413386 GCA_013397055.1 Pachycephala philippinensis
TTTTTTTTTTTTTTTTTGGTGCTAATCAAAACAGAAGATCCTGATTATGTTTCCTTATGCTCCAAAACATACAACTTAAGAGGAGGGGGTTGTTTTTTCAAGAATATTTTCTTTTCCTTATCCTTTATATAAACTCTTTCTGGATCAAAACAACAGACTTTCATTCCTGAAGTCAACTGTATATGGAATCTTCAAAACACTCCCCTCGCTTAGAAAAAAAATTTTAAAACCTCTTCCCTTTGAAGGAAAGGTATTTATAAAACCAGGTTAAAAAGAAATATGTGACAAATGGGATAGACTGACGAAGATACTTTCTTGGGCTTCAAATTTTATAGAGCACCAGCATCACTGTGATTTAAATTGGTAATGAAGACAATAGTGTATGGAGCCCCTGATAAGGAGTTTGTGGAACCCTTCAAGGGAGTGAAGCAATCACAAACACTCATGCCTGATAGATAAAAGACTTCAGGAGACTTCACCTCCAGATGTTCTCTCTGCCTCCTAAATTACAAGAAGCTATCCACAGGCCGTGCATTGTTTTATTAAGTATGAGGAATGTATCCTGAATAAGATGTAGAGAAGTATATGAAAGAACTGCATACCAAATATAAAAAACTCCATAAAATTCTAATCCTAAGTGTGGCAATTCATTTTATTGTTCAAGGAAGTTTGTTTTCTACAGAAAAAGTTATATTTTAAAAAATGAGAATCTGACTTTCAGATTTAAATATTTGTGCAAATATGTGGAAATCTTTTTTCAAGATCTCATAAACAATAATTATTTTCATTGTTTATTGTAAAAGAAAGCAAGCCCCTGCCTTTTATGCTTTGTGTAGTTTGCTTTTTTTCTGCTTGGAATTTTTATAAACTCCTGAGGGCTCTTGAAGCCCCCTTGCCACGCTATAGTTACAATAAAATCAACCTTCACATCTCAAACTTTCTCCAAAGGCACTTCTTTGTGTCAGGAAGGAGTGGGAAGAAGGGGAGTTAACCAGATTAATGTTTGTCAAGCGAGCAGAATGCTTGTCATCGTTGATCAGGACTCTAATTTATGTGACCACATGAGAGATAGAGACTCTCAGTCAGCAGCTCTCTCGCTCACTACAGGAGGAAGACATTGGCCAAAACTCAAACTTATTATTTATTTTTGAAAATACAAATACAAGTTCCACTGGGATTTCCCTGATGAGTAAGTGTAGCCAGAGAGGAAGGTAGAACTAAATTAACATAGATAGAAAGCCACATGCTGTAACCACTAAAATGGCCGATGAAAACCCTAAATGTAAAAAAAACCAAATCAATTATTTCTTCTTAATTATGATTTAATATTATGGAACTTCAAAATTCTATACCATTTCCTAATATTAAGCAAACAAACAGGCTTTCTTTCTCTGAATTGAAGGTGAGCTAAGAAAAAGAACTTGCCACAGGAAGCAAGCATTAAAAGATGAAACAATATTTGATACCAGGGCTGAAGTCCTGGGTGATAATAGACAAGGAAGGATGAATAATGGAGTCATTAAGTATCCAGGGAAAAGAAGACTGGCAAGGCTTGAGGACTGTCTTCCCAGGTGGGATGAGCTGAAATGAAAGCTGGTGACTGGGTTTCACCCGAGTGTTGGAAAATGGTAGCAAGCTCTGTGAAGCATCTGGGTTAAAGACAGTGAGAGTAACTGTTCAAGGAGAAGGGTATTGAAGATGTGAAGCATGTAGGATGAGTTTCACCTCATTTCACTTTAAAAATCTTTGTGTTAGTCATTCAGATTCCCTTTATAGTCAATAAGTACTTCCAGGGAGTGAGTCACCTGACCTAAATTAGATGTCTATCTTGAGATGGGATGAATCACACACTCAGAGTGTCTATTGATATCTATTGACTATAAAAGGAACCAGGACTTGCTTAGATGCAGACATCTACACTGCAGATGAATCCCATCCTTAGGCATTTTACAGAGTAACGTGATAAACACCAGGAAAATCCATTATTTGGGGCCAAGCTTCAAACACAGAATGGGCACAGGGAATCTGGTACCCTCCCCCTCACAAAGTAACTGGAAATAGGATTAATAGACTGGGCTTTAGGATAATCCTTTATTGAGTTGAAAAGGAGAGGCCACGGCAAGGAATGCTGCTCTGCAGAAAACTGCTGCTAATGACAATAATTAGGCTGAATCAGAGGCTCTGCTTAAAAGACAGAAGTAAGATATGTGTTGGGCGGAGGAGAGAGGGAGCAAATAGCCTGTCTTCACTTTGGAATGCAGGATACTGCATCTAATCACAGACTGATATCAAAGTGTTAAAACTTTATTAAAAGCAGAATCTAAACAAATGCCTTTCTACCCTGCTCACCCTCCCAAATTCCTTAATGGAGAGTTTAAATGAAAATAAAAGTTCAAAATAAGTTCAGTCACTCTTGAGAAGCTCTTATATCTGAACATTCTGCAATGAGAGCAATTTGTTATATATTAACTGGAAGATTTTAGAAGTCAAATTTTAGAAAGGTGTGTCTCATGCTAGCAAAAAACTACCACATATTTAAAATTTCCCATTCTTTTAAATGTCATATGTTGTAATTACACTTGCAGACTATTGAATATAATCTATGTTTTTAAATCTTTGATTGTTTTCTGCTCTGTATTCTCACCTATGCACCATGTCATCATTTGGTTGAAGTAGACCAAAATTTTGACACTGACTTCTGTGGGTGAAATCCCAAATCTATTGCATCTACAAACACAAGATTTCCACCATCAGTAATATTTTGCCCTGGGTGCAGAAGATCAAGCAGAAGTGTTAATTTTGACTGCCCTGTCTGGGGACTGCCAGTTTGAGAGCCCTGGTGTAACCTCAGGTGTTACCCAATATTCGCTGTTATATCCACTATTTCTATTTTATATATATATATATATATATATATATTTAAAATCACTATTTCAATAGTGGAAATAGTTAAAAATTACAATTTTACTTTTTGTTCTACCTTTCCACACAGATGTGCTCTGTTGATACACAGCGTCCCTATTTACAATTAGGCTGTTGCAGTATGCCTGGCCAGGAATCACCCCTATATTTTGTGGAGGAACTGTTTTCAGAAAATTATCTGTGATTTGTGGGACTTACTGAGCTGTAATAATTAGTAAACAGAGAAACAAAGCACTTGTTGAAGGTAGGCATGATACAAGTTAAAATATAGATATCCAAGTCAAATACTGTCATTAAGCAGATGTTGTACTTTAAAAAAAATTATATTGTGTCTACAATACAATAAGGTTACATCACTGATGACAGTACCTTGTTTTCCTTAATACTGCACAGGAATTTTTTGAACAAGATTGTGACTACATTACTGATGCATCAGCAGTTCATGCCAAGCAAATAAGCAATAGGTTAAATGAGGTATATGGTAAAATTTGCCCTTTAAAACTACAAAACTCCAGGCAAGCTAAAACATGGAAACATCTACATAAAAGTTGCTTGCATAATTCATGGCAAGACTTAGTATTATGTCCATTAGAGCCAATATAAGGAATACAAAGACAATTTTAAAACAACCAGTGAAACATTTAAATGTGCTCTGCATTCAGACTTTGTGTGGAGATTCCAGTGAATCTTAGAGTGCATTTCTTACTTTAACATTTGTTTTGCTAATTCCTCCATGTCTCCATGGATTGTATTTACTGTTCTGTTGCTAATGCATTTTAAAGCTTTAAAGCTTTTAACCTTTAATCTCCACTTATTCAAGTGAGGTTAAGTGATCTTTTTCCTTACCTCATGTCCAAAAACAGGTCTTCAATCAAACATTCTTCTGAAAAGACCACACTCACACTTACCTATATTCTCATAATCTTCCTTTTAAATGTGGAATCCTTTCTTAATGGTGATTCATAAGAAACATATTAAACAGCTTGTGCAGCATTCAAGAGCAAAATAAACACTGCTTTTTTCCCCGTCCTATCACATTTGAAGAGGGAGATACAAAGCACAGTTGACGGACACACACGGACAGGGTGCTTCAGAGAAAAATGATATTACATTTATTTGAACAAGACTGCAATACTGCTACTGTACTGCAATACATAGATTTTACTGAGATAAGAGCAGAGCGGCAGGGAAAAAACCAGAAATGCTGTATCCAGGCAGATGTGTTTTTAAACAAATCAACTTCAGAATTAATTTTGTCAGTGTAAGGGCTGAGTTACAATTAACTCAACAGAGGCTTCAGGAAATAGCAATGTTTTTAACATTCATTCAGCTTTTCCATTGGCATTCCTCCCTGATTCAATCCCCAACACACTTGTTCCTTCTGGAGATGCCTTCATCTTTCTCTTGATGAAGGGGGTGGCTGGGAGATGAGCTCAGAGCCAGTGCCCAGCCTTTAGACAAAGAAAGTTAGGAGTTAGTGTTCAGCCACCCTACACCACAAAGGGAGGCACACAAGTACTTGAAAAATCTCTATCTATTATATCCCTTTCCAAACCAAGTTTTGCACCTTTGTTCTCATGCATGGGTAAGAGAGGAAACTGAGGACAGCAGAAACAAAAGGCCTGCAGAAGAGGAAGTTTGTATGCAGGAGGCTGTACAGATCCTCAGATGGGTCTCTTAGAAAGAAACCCTAGTTCTTCTGGAGCTGAGGTTTGCAGTGTAGCTAAACCCAATCCACATTTACTCTTCCGCCTCTAGGCTGAAATTCTCTACCAAGTCCCTAGTTAGCTACTCTGAGACTTCCTAGTGGAATCTAATTATATGACTTGACCATGAAATCTCTCTTCTAAAATTTTCCATATTCTCCAAGGTTCTATATTAAAACTGTATGTGAAAACAGGGATGACATGGAAGCATCAGCTCAGAGAAATGCTGACATGCTGTTTCATCCTATGTGGATTACTGAACACAGACAGTATCAGCCTTAAAATGAGGGCAAATGAATGAGAAATACAAATATAAGAGGCCACATAAACCATGATTTCAGTTGTCAGAGACAGATTCAAAGCTGATTGTTGTCAGTGGGAATTCTTCTGTTTACCCTGAAATCTTTCAGTCAGCTTACAGATAAATCACACAGCAAAATATCCTTTTGGTATCAAAAGCTCAGGGTTGTTACTAGCCTATTTTGTTCACATGGTAAAAAATTAGGGGAAATTTGAAACCAAATTAGTTCAGTAATTCATGGAAAGTGGAAATACAGTTGACTCTCAGATGATGTAACAACATAAATATCATGCTCAGTGACACTGCATACCAACAAATATTTTATTTAAGTGTCCAATGATATTTAAAAAAAACCCTTTAAAGGAATCTTGCGGCAAGTTTGTTCAAAGAAAGTATTCTAGAGTGTTTCTTTTTTCATTTTGGTTTTAATTATAGCAATTGCTTTAATAAAAGTTTCTGAGGTAAGGACTTATGCATTCCATTCACTCACTGCCGTGTTTAATTCCTATCACTGTTCAATCACTTGTTACTTTATTTTTAGGGGCAAATTTATAGCAAGCTGCTGGATCACATGTACCCAAGTATTTGAAGTATCTGCAGCTGCTTACATTGCAAGAGATCCAAGCTGCATTCCTGTCATGAATCATAGATTTGTGAGAGCAGAGCCACAAATATATATTAAAAAAATGCAGTTTACATGGCTTGAAATCAGATTTTAAACAACCTTCCTAAAGGATTGATAGTGCCGGAAGAGCTGGGGCACTCATTCACCCAGATTACGATCTCTTTCCCGACACAGGGCATCTTTAGGTTCCCATTACGAGCTGCTGCCGGCATGTTTACTGGAGACGCACAATAGTCACTGTGTGACTGTAGGCAGAAAGGATAAATAAGAGATAATTAACAGAAAATAATTCAGGACCAACTTCCCAGGGGGTTTCCACTTGCAAAAGCTGAGGGACAATGGATTTTGCATTGTCATTGATGTAAATTCTCTTCTGCGGGATTTGCTTGTGCAAACAGGACTTAGACCTATAACTTACGTCACTTTGCTGTATATGAGAACGTCACCAAATTGTACTTATAAGTTACTGGTGGTGAAATAGGTGAGACAGAAAAGCTGTGAAAAATCATTCTGTGGTGAATAGATCTTTGTATCAGCAAATGTGCGTGTGAATGGACATGGACAGTGTAGGTCGTTCTCAATCACATTCTCTGTTCTGAGAATGCTGACAATTGCCAGGTTACTCTGAAAATATTTGGGACTAAAATGTTTCCCAACTGCTGCTGTGACTAGATAATAAAAATGAGAGTGATTGCTGTTAGTCACTAGTGATTGTTTTGTGATTCATTTTTAGCTTCCGATCATGAAGGAAAAAAATTATCATGTGACACAGATATCAACCCAACCAATACAAATAGAGTTAAACAAACAGTTCATGAACAACATGTAGTCTGAAATTAAAGTTTTCCACCACTCCCTTTGCTTTTCTTTCGTTTACAGAATGGAATAATTCTGAAGAAAAAGAGGGTAAGTTCATACATGAGTCACTAACAAGAGAGCGTTGAACTGCTTGAATGGTTTGAAAAGTTCTCTGTATAATAAGAGTAAAATAACAATATAAGTATGTTCATTCAACAATTAAAATATAAAAATCAGAATGGATTAGAATCCCTTGTACTACATAACAACTTTGCAATTTTATTTTATAAGACAAAGAGTCTCAAATACTGCACATGCAAGACAGGTGAGACTGTTAGACTGTAGAAAGTTCCGACCTAAACAAAAGCTATGTCTGCCAATCTTTATTTGAATCTCAAGATGTATATATTTTACCCTTCAAAATGGCCACAAATCACTTGTCCAATTTCTTTCCTATTTTCCATATCTTATATATCTTCCTGCTTTTCTTTCCTAACCTACAATGCCAGTTTATTGAGTCAAACTTAATTTTCCTTTCAGATTTNAATTTCTTGAAGCAGGGACAACATACAAACATTTGTCTCAGATAATAAGAAAAGAGTGAAGAATAGTAAAGAGGATTTTCACAAAGCCGTATCTTGGGAAGATGAGAGTAATGCTCTATTTCAGTTTGTAAAAGCATCTGGTAAGCTTGCCTTTGTGTAGTTCTAAAAATACACCACTTTTGACATGTATACATATAAAGAAATGAATATGTGTCAGTACTTTTCTAGTATCATGCATTTGAACAAATAGTTACTAGATAGACACAACAGGAGTAAGCTGATACCAGGAGCACAGTACACAATCACACAGAATAAAGAGCACCCGAGAATAAGAGTGGACTGGAAAGGAGCCTATGCCTTTTATTTTTCCTTTAATGTTTTTTTTGTCAATGCCTTATCTACCCCACAGAAGGATGGATAGTTATGAGTTCAAACAAATACCGTTTCTGAGTCCATTCATGCAACTTGTCATTTGAGTTTAACTTCCATCTAAATCAGCTATTTAAGTGATCTCTTAATGTTGGGTTTGAAGATAAGAACAATATGTAGGATGACTTTCTTTTTTTCATTTCTGAATATTATCATAATGTTTTATACCTTATATAAGGTTTTAAAGGCACACACATCTGTTCAATGTCCATAAAGTGCTATCAAATAATAATGACATATTACTTATAGGTATTGCAACAGTGCTACCTGTAAGAGGGTTTTCTGAGAGCAGCAATCTATTCCTGTCCAATCCATGCTTGACCAGCAGTCCTTTTCAGGCAATTTCCCACATTTGGTATGTGTGTGTATGTTTACGTGGACACATAGAAAAGCCCTGAGATTCTCTGTCGATATCAAGGGCAAGCTGAGTGCCAGCCAGTTCTGCCTGAGAGCTTTATGGCCCAGCTAGTACAGAGTGCTCCAGAGCTAAAATAATCAGGGGATATTTAGACTGGGTATCAGGAAAAAGTTTCTTCACCAAGAGGGTGGCTGGACAATGGAACAGACTCCCCAGGGAAGTGGTCACAGCACCAAGCCTGACAGAGTTCGAGAAGTGTTGGAAAATGCTCTCAGGAACATGGTGTGATTCCCAGGATAGGTCCCTTCCAAATCAGCATATTCTGTGATTCCGTAAAATTCCCTTTCTTGCACAGCAGTCCTCGCCATGGAGATAGGCTCTGTCTGTTGTTAAAGAATAATATATATGATTCCACAGATTTTCCTAAGGTTATTGTTTTGGATTGATGATAGTGCCTAAAGAAACACATAATTTCCTTCAAATTCCTTATAAAAGTTTGTTCAAGTATTTGTTAAAGAATTGCAGGGCAAGCATTTTCACAGCTAATTTGAAATCTCTTTGATTTCTCTTCTCTTCAAAAATGTTGCAGTTAATCTGACAGCAGAAGCAACACCATATGTTTAATCTCAATAAAATTAGAGAACAATTTTGTAGAGAAGAAAGAGAACAAAGATGTAGTCAGTGGAACTATCCTAATTCAGGCTGCACTGTTACCAGTACAAGAAACTCTTTTCCAAGAAGTCTGTAACATACCTATGACACCTTTTCCCGTAGTCTGCTTCAGACTTCTGGCTGCTACAATATAGGTTATTTTTGTCAGAAAATAGTCAAAAAATCACAGCATGTCCTTGTCTGGTTCCTCAACAAAAATTTTAGCTAAACTAGTTTCTTACTACTCCTATTTTAAAGTATTTGCAAACAGTGATAGTAATAGAATAAACTAAATCACTTCTTTGTGAAGTCACAAAAGATTATTTTGTTGTATATGACATTTAGTCAGACTAAAGAACTACTCATTTGCATATCCTTGTTTCAGTCTTTAAAGTAAATGATCAATCAGCATAGAAGAGACTAAAAATCAATAAAGCAAATACATTTTCCTTGTAACTTGTCCAAAGGTTGTGATTTAGTTACAGTGCAACTTAAGTTGTTGGTTCAGTTACAGCATGTATGACAGCATAACGTCTTTTTATTGATCACAAAGTATGTGGCTCACAAAACAAAGAAAAGTGGGTTTAAAGATGCTATCTCCAAAAAACAATTCTGTCCTAATGGGCTTTAGTACACCCATTTCCCAAAACTGTTTCTTGATCTGAAGCCTGTGGGAGTCAACAACTGTCTTCCCACTGACTGCAGAGGCTATTAAAATGGGGTTTTGAAATTTTACACAATTAAAAAATAGTAATAAAACCTACATATGAGAAACATTCATTTGTCAGAAGCATTCCTCATATGGTGCTTGTGTTGATGACAATGACATTTTGCCATACAGAATGCAAGCAGAAGAATTATATAAAGAAGGAATAACTCACTGTGAAGGAGAAAAATTCAGATTTTCCTCAATTTGTAAAGCAAACTTGCTGCTTCAGTATTTTAAAAAGTCACTTTTTCATGGAGGACATTCTTGTCCATTCGCTCAGTGGAGGACTTTGAAGACCAAACCAACTCAGGTAACAACCACCACGTTGTGTATGGATTTATGTATGAGTATGCTCAAGTGTATATGCACCAAGTGTAAAATGCCTCTTCCTAAAACCAGTTGCAATTTCTGGCTTGGGAAGGCTGGCTAAGGGCAAAGGGAGAGGGAGAGAGATTTTGTTACCACAGGCATAAAAAAATTCTGGCACCAGCACTTGCAACTGCAGAACAGAACAGAGTAATGATAGTTTACATTTTTTAAATTTCCAGGAGGACATATTTAACGTCCTATGGGCTTATCACTTAAAAATATATGCCATCCATTCCCTAAATAAAATTCCTACTTTTAATAACTTCTGCTTTGACCTTGCAAAACAGGCAATGCCATGATCAATTATCCTCAAAGTCTTCATTAAATCTCCTCTATAATGTTGCCTACTCCTAAATAGGATTAGGATTTTTTAAAAATCCAAAGTGAAGCAGTAAGTGACTGTCATCCTTTAAAGTCAGAACGGCTTGGACATGAATTTCCATGTGCCCTCTCACTAATGTCCATCTCTACCAAAGAGACCATTGAATTTACCTTCACAGAGATTGAAGTGTCCCAGAAGGCCCAAAGAAAGCCAAACTGAGGAAATGAAGAGAAGTATGTGTTCCTGGGAAACTGCAGTTTTTACTCTGCATTTCCTTAATACAGAATAGATTTCATGTAATTAGCCCATCAATCAAAAGACAGCGAGATTCTGGAAATTATTGTAACTTGGGGTCACTCACTATCTGCTTAAGACCAAAACAGGAAATGTTTTTCCAAGTAACTGGTAAGAGAATTTGCCTAAGGAATGGGACATTCAGGTACAAATCCTCACTTCAGAATACTTTTATACCAAACAAAATAGTTGTGGCAAGGGGAGCTGACACCAAGGAACGCAGCAGAATAGGTCATGGATGGCCTGAATGTCCTGATGGCCTCTGCTGCCTGTCAGGAGAGAGCCTCTTTCACCTCTCAGAACAGCTTCATTATCAGTATGAAGGAGAAAAGCATCCCCTGCCTATCCATTTTGCTGTACTCTGACCATGTTTGCAGGATCAGGCCCAGGATACCCCTATTCTGAGATTCCTGCTTTGGCTTGAACTTAAACAGCTTCAGAGCCTGTGGGGAGTTAGACTTTAAAAAGCTTTTCCAGTCAACCCTAGTAACTATTTGTAAGAATATTTATTACTATCTATTAATCTCCATTTGTACATAGTACTTTCAGTGGTAATTTTTGTGATTAAGGAATTTCTTAGCTCATCAGAGAGACCTGATCCCTAACATGAGGTGGGGAAAAGAGAACAGGATATGTGTGCCGAGATAAGTGAAGGAGCTAAACATGGAGCTTCTCATAGGCAATCTCTTGCTTTGGCCTTTGTACACTCCGTGACGTTTCAGCACAATCAGGGATCATGGTACATTCTCAAAGTATCTTTATATGGGCCAGCCAAGTGTCAAAACAAAGAACAGAGCAACACAGCCATGAATCATGCAGACTGGTAGGGAAGTGTTCAGATTTTGAGTAAAAAGAACACCAATGCTCTAAAAAGTGCAGTCTGGGTTGTGGGATATTGTGTCCTTTTTTGTTTGCTTTTGTTGTGGTTTGGTTTTTTCTGGTTTTTTTTCCCCTGCTTCTTCTTGTATATTCCTGTATTTTCAATCTTTAAAAAAACCTATAATGCATTTTGAATCACAGTTGTTTACTGTACCACAATGCTGTACTGAATTTGCAAGAATGCATGGCAGATTTTAAAATTACATGTACCACAGATTCTGCAGTGAAAAGGGTTGACATTCCTGGGAGATCAGGTGCCAAATCAATTAAAGACACTTTGGATGTGGAGGCTGAGGTACTGATGGAGTTTCTTCCCAGAAGATGATATGAAAGAGACATTTAGGATCTTCGCTGCAAACTCTCTACTCTTCTTTTGCCTGGAGCAGGGAAAGACTTGGAAAGGATGTGCCCCATGTATTTAAAGTGTACAATAAAGAGCTTCTAAAAGATACTGAAAACAAAAGGCAAATTTTAGAAAAATTTAATAACAAATAAAGATGAAATGAAAGAATATGGCTTGCATGAACTTGGCAGAGGTATGAGAAAATGGTTATCTACTGGGGAGTGAAAATGTAAGAAGATAAAAGACTTTGAAAATATATCTAAATAGTGAAAATAAATTTTCTTTGGTTTATTTGGCTGCTTGGTATCATAGTTCTTTGTCACATTAGTTTTTTTTAGTGAAAATAAATTTTGTGACGAGATCTGTTGCATTAAAGGGCTTTGATCATGAACTGACCTGCTAGAACAGTACAAATATGCTCTCGTTCACATTACCCTGAATTGAATAAATATCATTCCTTGCTTTTCCTTTGAAAAAAATTGCTATTATTCCTCTGTCCAACAGTCCCTCACTTTCCTGTATTGCAAGACAGTTTTAGTTATCCTGATGACTCACAGGGTTGTGTTGCCAGGAGGTTCTTTTGTATAGCCAATGTATTATTCCAAAACATTCCACTTTATTTTCTCTTTGCTAGAACTTTGTCTACAATAACTTTGGCTAACATAGTCCTAGATTTTTCCCATTCAGGTTTCAAGTACATAACTGACATAGGAGGTTAACAGCTTCCTGAATATGCAAGAGGCCTCTTCAAAAGTTAGATTCAGTTTGACTCATCACAACACTTCCTATTCTCATTTCACTCAATACTGAGAATGGCTGAAGTGACTGCAGGATTAGTAACTCAGTTAGGCAGGATTATTTCAGGTCCTGAAGTCTTTAAATCACTGCTAAACTCCTGTTTTTAAAGATGCACTATCTTTCACACAGATACTGTGGCTCTGATACAAAATTTACTCATGAAACTGTCAGACACTGGGCAGACTTGACATTCATAATGACATTTATCACCCTTAAATCCTAGCACCCAGAAATTATGGCATAAGGTACAGGACTGATAGGAAAGTGTCTAGCCTGGCTACAAGAATTTTTACTAGGTGAAAAGTACATTAAATGTGTATAAATGGTATATGCAGTCCTGCAATCACCAAATCACATTGGGATATAAACTAGTGGGCTTCAAAATAAAGCAAAGTTTGGGCAACCAACTTAAATTTGTAATATTTTATGCACAGCATCATTTGGAAGAAGATACACCAAGATTTTTGGTTTTCTTCAGATAAATTCGGGTTGCAAAAATTTGCTTCCCTTCGCTGTATAACTGCATTTCACTTTGCTTTGGAGGACCATTTCCTGACAAACTGACAACTGATATTCAGCTGATAGCAGCACTCTTTGTTACTGTGTAAATGAGTTCACTATATACAGTTGCTGACATCGCTGAGATTGCTGCAAAAACTCTTCACCAAAGTTGTTTTTTTACAGACAAAATTGATGGGAACGTTTTCTGAACCTTCAGTATTTCCCTCGTTCCTTCCTTTGTGCTTGTTTGTTTGTTCTTACTCAGTCCCATCATCTTCTGGCATTGTTCTTGACTAATTGTAATGGACTGATTCCTAACACGTGTTGTCAGTGGATTGTTTGCTGGCATATCTGACAATATTACCATCTACTTCAATCTCTTCTAAATTTTGGTGGTTTTATACTGTGGAAATTTAATAAAGAGACTGGTAATTTAGAAAAAGAAATGTCAGCAAGATGTGTGGGATAGGACAAGGCCTACTCTATATCCCATATTCTTCAAATGCAATTGTTTCTTTTCAAAACATCAGAGCTGCTCAGCAATCAAGGACTATCTGTATCCCATATGCTAAAGCCAGATGTCAATATCACTGTGTGCAAATTTGCAATGCACTGTTCAGAACAGTCAAACCATATTTCAGGGGAGGACATTGTCCAGGGAACTGAAGCGGGAGAGTTTCCAGCACAGCTCCCTGCCAAAGCAGTAATAAATCCTTTCTTTAGGGATTGGACAAAAGTTTTGCATTATGTGAAAAACTAACTCTTCTTTCTTTACCAATAAAGCAGCAAAACTACAAACTAATGTTTTAAAAAACACTCACCTCTCTCCACTGCCTGTGAGAGGCACAGAGCGTGAGCAGCTAGGATAAAAACATCGACTTTTTGTAAAATGAATCCCACCCTCAGTGCACAGTCACAAATGATTATGAAAGCACAGATTTACTACCATCCACCCCTACAGCACATGCTGTATCTTCCCACTCATTCCACCCCCTTTCATGAGGTATGTTCATCATATGTGTCTCCCCCTCTGATCCCTTTAAATTCTTTTTGCTCAGCCAGCACTGCTGAGGTAGGTGGAAACCTACCACCACTCTGGTGACCCCAGCAGCACTTTAGAAGAACTGCTTTCTTGCTCACTTACTTTCCCATCTACTATCAGTCCTGGTAGTCTTCCACTTTTCTTCTTACTCCCTAGATGAATGCTGTCACTACATACCACTTATTTGGGTAGATTCGGGGAGGTCAGGACAGATCCTTTGTCCTTTGGAGCCTAACATCCATGTTGGAGAGGTAGGAGGTTGGAGCAGAGCCCTCCTATTAAAAAAACATCGTGACTTCAATGGAGATCCTCATAGATATCTATTCCCATGATGCCATGAAACAATTTCTTTCTGGGGTAAAACAAATGTTGGCAATAAGGCATAGAAGTTCCAGGCAAAACTAATGAGAAATGAAAACAGAAGTGATGTGGTATTCAGCCTTCAGAAAGGCAGTTCTTAAGCAAAATGAAGGGGAAAAAACTTAGAATACATGCTGAATAAAAGGAAATACAATATTGGATTTCCTTTTTTATTGAGCAAAACCCTAGGGTCCCATCTCATACTGAATTCTCTACAGTTCATTATGATATAAACCTCACCCATTCTCCATACACAGTGCACCTATTCATTGTCAATGAACAACTATCCTTACGCCATTAATTTTTGTACATTTACATCTGGGACTAATGCTGGCATGGAAGCCTCAAGACCCCCCAAGATGCAGTAGAAAATTGTGCACTGAATCATGAGCACTAGAAGTTGCATGAACACAAATGAATGACCTCACACCTCAAATAGTTTGATCCAAGATGGTCTTTTTAAGTAAGAGAGACTGCAAGTTTTTGTGTGTGCATGTAAATCAGTAGAGTATATGGAAATGAATTGCATATAAGAATAATTTATAGAGATTTTTTTTGCTGTGTGTATGCAAGTAACAGTTTGAGAAGCACGAAGCTTTCACCGAAGTTGAAATGAGTCTCTTCTTTTTGGATATGAATATAGCTGCCCCCGCCCTGTCCCCCATACCATGGAAAGGACAGATGTAATTTACAATTTTCCTTTCCTGGAAGATACCAGATGGTTAACAGAGTGCTTCAGGAGCTGAATTCAGAGGAAAAGAGATGGATCCTATTTCCAAGGACTGTGTAAAGTAAGAGTTTCTGTTTGAGGGTTTTTACAGCACTTTGTTCCCAGCTGTTTATTGCATCCTGACTAGAGCAATTTTGGCATACGATCCCAACAGGATATCTGTGTCCTGATGTATGTTAAAACTACTTCAAACCTTTGCCATCTGACTGAAAACATCAACTTTTTAGGTGTTATGTTTAGCTTTGCTAGCCAAAGAATAAAAAAGAGCACATACTTGTCAGCACCCAAAAGAGTGACATCAAAATAGTCCCCAAAAGTAATGCAATCTCCCCTTACTTCACAATAAGGCACATTTGAATCTTGAAGGGATTGCATCTAAAGAAAAATTGTTCTGAAGCAGCTGAGTAGCTTGACAGACTAGGTCCAAATTTCAAGAATGTGTTTGCATATTACCTGCAAATCCTATCTACAACTTGAAGCACCTTAGTACCTCAACAGTTTGAGTTTCCATGAATGGTGACTCTGAGCCTCGTAGGAGTTTAGACACATTCTTGATTTTATAAGGAACCATTCCCAAGGGATTTGGAGATGCCTGCTTGACTTCTGAGTTGATTAATACAACCAGTAGACAAAAGGAGATGCTTGCATTTCATGAATGAGCCCTCCTGACAAGAAAATGTTTGGAATCCAGATAGCAGAAGACAGCATTGACCTGTCCCTTCTCCAGAACTTAGGCAGGTAACCCAGGATCTGGGGAGAGGCACTGCTAATTACATAGGTTTCAGGCTCTTGTACTCCATTTGAGATTAGGCACTCACAAAAGCAGAGCTTGCTTTTCTAAATACAGTCTGCCTTCTGCTTAGCAGTTTTATGGTTTAAAAAATCATGAAGGATGCAAGAAGTTTAGATGCCTGAGCCTTTTTAGCCTGAGCTGTGTCCTAAACTCCATGCTGTAGAGCAGCTACTCTCGCTACTTTCCTCCTGTTAAGGCTTTGTTTTTTTAAGCAAGATCCAGATTTAAGACAGATCATTCCCTTACTGCAGGGAGGAGAACAACAAATAATTTAGGAACCTCTTGGGTAGGTCACTCAGCTGGGAGGGAAGAGACCTGGTTCAGGTCCTGATCCCAGTCTCTACTTTTTTCTAAATCTCCCGCATGCAAACTGCATAAACATATCTGGGAGGGAACCAGGCATCTCCCTGCTCCCTGCAGAGAGCACTAACTGTGAGGCCTCAGAAATCTGGGCAAGTCATTGCCCAGCATGTGGGATACTGAATCATCCTCTCAAGATGCCTAACTTTCTTACTTGTCTGATTAGGCTGCCTAAACACCTGATTTAGGTGCTTAGACTTATTCCCTGAGCACTGGGCATAAACTTTGTTAGGCACTGCAAAGATAAAACAGGCATTATCAAACTAGCTCTAAATCACTTTTCAAAGGTCTTGCAGAAGTCCTAAGTCCACTAAAGGCACATGAAAAAGAAAATCACCCAGAGTAGTTTCTATTTTTACATATTTGTTTTGCCTCAGTGCTTCTTGCATTTGTTTAACTGCTGGAGAACTGTGCACTAGTGCAGACATTTCCTAACTGGGTATGCTCTATCCAATTGCAGACACTGTGGTTGGCCAGGCAGCTAGCAAAATACATCACCATCGTTGCCATGAAGGTGCACAGATGTGGCAAGGTTCATGATCTGCATGGCAGCATGCCTGGCAGGACGTGCCAATTCCCTACCACAAAGGCTGTCCTCAGATTCTTATCCTATGGAGAAAACAAGAGAAATCAGACCACTCACAGGGACACAATGTCAAAGAGGACAAAGAGCGAGCCTAAAAAGAATAGCAGAATATAGTATAGCACTACAAAGAATACAGTATTCATTCTCTGCTCTTGCCTCCCAGTGATTTTGCTGCCTTGCTCTCTGTACTTTTTATTCTTTAGCTATTAAAGGAATTAAAAATTCAATAACGCACATTAAAAACTGCAGCCCTAATCTGAAGGAATGGAAATAACTGTTGAGGCCGTCCAAACTTTCTCAGAGAAAGCACACAAAACCATTTACAAACTTGCAATTCATCAAAAAGCAGCAAATTGTTTCTTATATATCTTTATTCTATGCATCTTCAAGGCTTGTGTTAGTTCTATGCAGAAGGTCAAATTAATTCCACATGTAATTCAATGCAGCGAGTGAAGCTGTATTGCAGCTTCATGTGGCCATATAGATTATCTAGACTAATATTTAAAAAGCAACAAATTACTGGAGTTTAAAAGTATTTGTAATAAAACAAATAAGCGTTTCATCATGTTCCTTCCTGTGGCACAAGGAAGCCGCGGCTGTTAGTCTTTTACTACTGTGTTTTAAATCCATGACAGAGTATTGGAACTGGTTTTTGGCCTGTGGTTTGAGGGGGTGTCTGGAGTAGATGTTCTGTGAATCCTTCAGGACTATCCTATCTTTTGCACGCAATTGGAAAGGACTGGTCTTGGTTATCTAGGTGGTCCTTTCTGTCCCATGATCTTATCCTTTAGTTTTTCAAAGTCTTCACCATATACTTCACAAAATATAGCTTTCATACTCTTGGACTGGATTGCTACTCTCAAACTGCTGATGGAGAAAATTTAACTATTTGTTACAGGAAAAAATGCTTGAAGGGTCAAGGACTTGGACAGTATTCGCTACCAACAGTGGGATATTAATCAGAAAAAATACATCTCACCATAGGTTAAAGAAACATCTTTCTCAGTTGTGTGACTTTAGCTGTATTTTGTTTCTACTGAAACAAAGGTATTTTTCCATGTAAGGCAAGTAGTTACTACTGTATCTGGCATCTACTTGAAACTCTATCAGGTCATCCTGATTTATTTTTGTCAAATAGTAAGCCCTTTGGCAAGGGACTTATTTTCCCCACAGGTGTAAAAAATGCAAAACTGCAATTTATAAAATAGAAGATGACAGAATCCCATTTGTACAATACATCTAGATGCCAAAAGGTAATCTTATTACAAATAACACAATCTTCTCACAGCACTTGCTATATTATTTTCCGGGTGGTCTAAAAAGTTGATTCAGAGAATAATGCCACAACAGCAACTTGTAGTTCCTAAGGCCAAATAGCCAGATGTGTCAATAATCACTGCAAACTGGAAACAGATGTAGGTCCTTGTTGAATAACAAATGTAATGAAAATACTTCCTTAGCTCTCTCATGCTTTCACACACACAAGAATTTATGTCTTCCATATTTTTTTTAATTGAATTATTTGCTGCTTCATTTTTATGTCACCGAGATCTCTTTCAAAATCTTAGTCACTCCACAACGAACTAATAAAGATTAGTATATCTACAGCAATTGCTTCATATCTGGTCAAACTGCTTCTACCCAATCATTTTATCATGGAAATTCCTTATCATTGAGATAAGATGAAAACTGTTAAAGGCAGATGTGAAGGCCAAGTCTGCGTAGTCTCCTGCACCTGCATAGTTTCTGCATGTGTATGAGAGCAGACAGTCTATAGGATTGATAACACACCTCAGACCACTGGCAAAATCCCTGCCATGACTAAATAGACTTAAGTACTGAGTGAAAGTCAAAACAATGTTTCGGGAATATTTCACACCATCAGGATCTCTGTGAGACCTTGTATAAAGCCACATGTCCAAACTTGGTCTGTACCTTCAGTCCTTGTCTGCAAGTGATGACAGCTCAGTTATGTGAAAAGCTACTTTAAAATGGAATACCAGCTTCAAAGCAGAAAAGAAATATTTTGTGAGCTAAGAATCCAGGTATTATTTGCTAAGACTGTCATGGTCAGCACCAACCAAAAAAATGCCACCCCTAATCCTTAAGAAGGGAGAAGTCACATTTTTCTTAACTAAAGTAGTTTGAAGCTTTTTGTTCAATGTTGTACCCCAAAGAAAAGACAACCTCTTTCACTACACAGAAAATACAGCATATTATGCCTTTTGAGACTAACTGGAACTATCACCTTATGAAATGAAACAGGAAACTGTGGGAAAAAAGTTATCTGTCTTGTTCCCAGATGCCAGCATGCACATTGATCCACATCAAATCTTTACCAGACAAGTCATGTCTGCGTATGAGAAGGGCAAAGAGCATGGAGGAAGAGCTAAGAAATGTGAGTTATTCCCATAAACTGAACCAGGAAAAATATTTCACAAGCAAAACCCCAGAAAGGTGTTGGAGCACTCATTACTTCTCCTAAAAACAAGGACAGGAGAATAACCAACATTTCAGAAAAAGGATCACAAACTTGTAATCCTACTGTTTTTCAAGGTGGTCTCATCCTTCAGGCTCTGGCTGTGATCTGGCAGCAGAGAGACCCAGTGGCAGTGCTAGTTTTGGGAATTCCCATCCCACCCAACCTCAGCCATTAATTCTTCTTCCGACTCCCGCCCCTCCTCTTATTCCTCCTCCCCTTCCTCCTCCTGCATGTCCTGCTCTGTGTCCTTCTTCTCTTTCCTCCCACTGCTGCAGTGCCAGGTGCCCTGACTTTGCCAGCACAACTCTTTGACAGACGGGGCTCTGAACCCCATTTAATCAGAGCTTTTCTTTAGCCCAGACCATTTCAGAAGCTCAGTGCACGCTGTAGCCCTGGGAGCAGTCAGTCAGCACAAATGACAGGGCCTCTGCTCTGGGCTGAGAGCTAGGCAGGAGGGCAGGGAGCAGAAGAGACAAACATTTTAGCTGTGGTATTGCTCCATAGCTACTGTGTCCTGAAACTGCAGCTTCAGTAACTGTATTTTGTTTTTCTGAGTATGTTGTTGATAAAATCCCAAGTGAAAAAAAAAAAAAAATAGTGTGAAGGGTATACTAATATTTATACATACACAAGTTTATTACCTTGCAGTAGGAACGTGACTTACAAGCAATAGTTGTACATCAGCTCCCGTGTGTCTCCTTGGATGCTGATAACACGATAGAGAAAAAGAAGGTGGGCAGATTTAGGCAAATGGAAACAAAGCTGTGCTCTGATCCTTGTATTAAATTTATACACATTAAATAACCAACAGCATGGGCAATTAGGGATGTGTATAAGTTAAAATACACCCCTTACCCTAGTTTCAAAATCTTTAAACTCAGAATCAGGTGCAACAGAGGGCTAGATTTGATCTAGCAACATTAATTGTCATGCAGCCATAGGAAAGATTAAAAGTTAGTCACATTTTCTGGATTACTTCAATTCAGAAAGCAGTGACACTAAAAAGAACACAGAGGTCAATGTCCAGAACAACCTGAACGTGATTCCCGATGCATGTTGTTGCAAAAGCAAACTAAGACATTTTTCAGTTACACAAGTAGATTTTTTTTTTAAGCTGAAGTTGGCTAGTGGGGTTATTGGTGTTTGTGACATTGAAAAGTCATGTTTTATGTATTTAGTTTTGCTGCCCCCACTGAAGTGGATGTTGTAAACCTGGTGAGGACACATACAATAGTGATCTGTGATTTGGAAAATATGCCTTGTGAAATCAGATGAAAGCCATGCCCACAATCTCATAGCACTGCTCAGTCTTTGCTGCACAGCCTTTGGGGCTGCTCTATCGCACAGCGATATCCATCTGCCTGTCACGGGCTTCCATTAGGCCGCTAATTAAAAAGCCAGAGCTCATTATGAGGTATTGTAGAAGCAGCTGATTTTGAAATTCTAGTTCCTTTCAGTAGCAATCAAGGATTGCTTAGGCCTTGTGGTGTGCAGCTCCCAGCTCCTCTTCCACTCTCCAAGATCATGTCTCAGGAACGACTGGAGGGTTCAGTTCTCTTTTGGCAGGGAAGAGACATCAACTTCACTCTCCCACAAACTAGGCTCATATGATATTTGAGGGATGCTTTGTGAGAAACCTCTACATCTCACTAAGCCTGTTAATTCAGCCAAGGGCCCCTGCTCCTGCCTCACTCTGGAGCATAGACATGCCACTGGTCAGGGAAACACTGTCATGCCGAATCTGAGTAAATCCTAAAAATATCTTATAGGTAAGCCATAGGGTGTAAGACCTCTCTGTTTCAGAGGTTTTCAATGAGGATAAAGACCTCAAAAGTTGCCAGACATAAAGACAGGACCATACAGGACCTTGCAGAAGCAGGTAGGTAATAGCAGTCACGAGAAAGAGAAATTAATATAGGTAGATTTTGAAGCTCAAAGAGATCATGGCTGATAGTGTGACTCTCTTAAGTTCATAGGCCCAAAAGCACAGTGACAATTTTTTATAACATTACTAAAGCAGAGATATCCTTTTGAAAGATTTGCCACCTTACTTTAGACTTGGGGATCCAGAGAATCTGTCGTGTGTATAGTCTATTGCTAACAAGGGTTAATTGGCCTTGTGAAAAACTTCATCTTATTTTATGCTTAAGCTGTGTTGACTTAACTTAGAGCTATTAGTTCATGTAACAGCTTTGATAGATTACAGAATCATTGCAACACTGACTGGAGCAATGCCTAAATAGCTTTGAAAAACAGGCTTAAGCTATGTGCCCAAGGAAGCCTGCCGAAGGAGTAATCTTGAGTTCTCAACTCCTGGACTGGCACTGAAATAATGTGTCCATTTTTTCACAGAACACTCAACTACCAGTTGGTATGTAAAAAAAAAAACCTATTCAAAATAATGTAGAATTATTTAAAAATGCAGTATTTCTATGTACAAACAACAACTAAAATTGTTTTTTATCAACTCTCAGTAACCTAAAAGCCCTTTGAACTCAGAATTTTCCTTCTCTGTTATCTTGTGATAAATGATGAAGAAGAGGAAGTCTTTTCCAAGAGAAGATGAGTCATATAGAACTCTTGGAAACTCACAATATTCAGTACAGCTGGCAATGAATTAAAAAGCCCTTTTAAAATATTTTTTTTTTATTTTTTTGAGATCTTCTTTGTTCCAATGGTCACAAAGCACATCACACTGGTCAGTTATTTCCGCAGCGTCCTTTAACACATGAAATTCTTATTTCCATCAGGCTATTCTGATTAGCAAGTTCGTATTCGTAATGCTAGCTATCAAATGGCTAATTTCACAGGATAAATGAATTTCCACTGAATTCCATTTTACCTTAATTACACTGTGCCTGGTATTTGAGATAGCTTAGAAATACATTGCAATGTAGAGTTATCAGATAGGATTGATACAAAGTGAACTTGTGACATTTCTATGTAAGTCAATCATTGTCATCTCTTAATATGACAAGAAACATAAGGCAATATAAGTAAAAGGTTAATTTCATACTTTTGTAGATATAGAAGAAGGAATATGAAGTAAGTTCCTGTTTGTCACCACTGACTACAAAGTGGTGACTGGGTCGGATATTGCTGTAACCTTTATTGTCTAAAAGGCAAAGGTGAAGCAAAGTTTGTAGGTAGAGGTAATATCTTCTATTTGAACAACCACTAGTGTTGGTAAAAGTAGCAAAAACTTCTGGGCTTTGCAGTCGTTCTGATTTGAAAAAGGGCTTGTAGGTTTGAAGCCTTGTCTTCTTTTCCAAGCTATAACAATTGACCTAATAAAATTTCAGACTCTACCAGTAAGTCTGGCTTTAGCTCAGGTGGAAACCTCTACGTCAAAATCACCTCCCTTTGGTCAAATCCACCTTGACACTGATGAATGTGTTTGTCGACATGAATCTTTTTCAGTAGCCAGATGAGCAATAATTACTGTTTCAGTTGCAAATTAGAATTCTGAATTAAATACAGCCTACTGGGAACAGTCATTCTCAAAGTTCTTGTTTACACTTCTCCTACAGTCTTGTACCTTGCTCGCCTAGTTTAACTACCTAATAAATATCTTACTCCCATAAAAGTCAGATATTCAACACTGACATAGCACTTTATGGATAGGGAAGCATTATCCAAACAAAACAAAAAAAGGGGGAAAAAAAGAAAAAGGAAAAAAAAGGAAAAAAAAAAAGGACAACTGTGCTGGGAAGGCAGATTGACTCATGGCTTCTAAAAGTATTGATTTCAGAGTGAAATTATTCAATCCAGAGAGACGAGGCATTACCCAGTGTGTATTCTGGGCAAGCTATCAAAATGCAACCTTTACACGTAACGGAAATTATTTCTAAATCAGTAAGTATAACAGTATCTATGGGCATAGCTTTCATCTACATTTTTCACTCTTAGTACATAACGTTCTCAAATTTGTATCTTCCCTTACCTGAACTTGGAAGTTGTTAACTTCTATGTTTTTATCAAATATCAGGCCTTTCACTTTATCTAAGATTATGGAACTTCTAGTGAAATAGTTTTGCTCTGAAAAATTTGAATCACTGACAGTCATTGCTATGGCCCTGATTAATTAATGGGCTTCTTACTGCAAGATGTACATTCCCCACTAATATCTCCCACTGTGCTTTTGCTAGCCATGTTAGAGAAAATCTTGCAGGGGACATAGTAGTTGCTATATCTGATGGGAAGAAAAATAGAGATAAATAACAACACATGGTCTTCCCTTTTTCATTTTTCACGCTTTCCAGAATGAAAAGATGAGACATTTTTTACTAAAGGTCTAAGTGAAGAAGCCATTAATATCTGGGATATCACCTCACTCTTCTGTCAGAACAGGGTTTATTAAGAGCCAGATGAGGTATTTCTGCAAAACATTGCATAGTGTAATACCGACAGAGACTGAGAGCAGGATCCTCAGCCAAGGGAGGCAGAATGATTCCAACTGCACTGCTCAAGTGGAGCCTCTTCCAGGGAAAGCTCGACACTTCTGATCTGATGTAGCATACTGCATCTCATGCTTATGCCATAGCCCTTAAATACAGATAGCATTATCTATCTATCTCTCTCTCTCTCTCTCTCTCTATCTATCTATCTATCTTTTTATCTATCCATCTCTCTGTAGCCAATATAATACTATAATTTGAGATCTCTTAGAATAATAGCTTAGCAGCAAATGAAAATTTATGCAACATGTACTGTGAGGGAACAGAGACTCAGGAGTGAACTGGGGACCTAAGTTGTTTGATAGTGTAAATGTAGCCTGAGAGATATCAAACACGGTTGATGTAGGTTTGACAAATAAGAGTATATACCTTACATAGAAAGCATCTCCTTTGTCTACCTATCACCTTGAAAATACTTCCTGTAAAACCAAAATGATGTTCAGTATAGGACTCCAAACCTAGATTTCAAATATTGCTTCAATCTCACTCTTCATCTGAGCCAAAGTGGGGTTATTGCAATGGACAATGCTATTTAGTCTATTACTTATGCATGTGGAGAAATGAATTTGAATGGAACTATGAATGCAATTTTTTCAAGATATAAATTTCATGCACTCCTTTCCAATGTTGTGAGTCTCAATTACTTCACCAACTGTATTATGTTCAGCTAATGCAAAGATTGGAGTTGGCACCTACATAATTTTACAGCCTTGGTCTCCTAGTTGAAAAAATATCAGGCATCATTTTCCTCATTTCAAAATTTCTCAGCCAAGTCAGATGAATAATCTATCTTAATTTTCATGGTTACTTGATAGCAGGTTTATTCCTGTACACATCATCCCAAACACTCACATAAATTCTTCACTATGCTTTTCAGGACTTAAACCATGGTATTCTTGTTCCCCTTTCCTACTTGGTTTCTCCAGAGCCAACATTACATCTAGTGAAGAGGTTAAAGCACCTCTCTTTGCTTTTTTACATTCTAAAATAGGGGGCTAGATTTAAAAAACATACAGAATATAACAGAGATGTCTTTTAAAAGACCTGCTCCAGTGGCAGTTCTGAATTCCCCTGGATTTCTCAGGATTTTTATCACACAAAGAGAAGTTTGTAAGCCTGACTTTAAAGCTTGTAAGCTGACTTCTGCAAAAAATTGAATACTTCTTTTCCTTATACCATGTAGATATCTGTTAAACAGTAGGTTTGAAAACGCTCTGGGAAATGTCAAATGCCTATTCCTAGACATGATATCAAGTGCAGTTGCATGACATTAGCCCACATTAAAAAAGCGTTGGCAAAATAACTCCTCCATGTTGTTGTAACAAACAAAGAGCTATGTGGCTGATTTCATGTCCTACAGATAATTGTGCTGTCTCCATAATACTTGAATTGATTTTCAATGGGCATACAAATTGAATATTGTACCAAATCCAAACCTTTGCATGGTCGTATTGTGCAGCAAGTAATTGCACACTGGCATAGGTTAGAGAACTGCCAAATAATGTAACTAAACTTCATCTTCTCTTCTTTGCACACCAGACCGCAAAACACGCTAATTCTGATAAGTCATGGGCCAAGAGCTTTTGTGTAGAGAGGCAGTGAGGTCTCTCTACATGAGAACATGTATCTGAACATTTCATGTTCTACAGAATTTGAATTTTAGATTCAGCTCAGCACACAACACAAATGCCTATCTCTAGGCCCATCCACTATACAATCAGTGTATCACTGTATATGATCATTCCCAACTCAAAGGTTTGGTTCTAGGAGTTAAAACACCATGGAAATTATTTTTGGTTATTGCTATTTCTTCTCAGTTCCACATGACTTTGTTTCTCCTGTTTTTTCCTTTTTTTTTAAATTTGCTTTGTTTTTTTGCTGTTTTGTAATTTCACAGTTAACCACAACGTTCATTCAAATTAAGACTTGTTGGCAAAAAAAAAATCTGCACTTTGGAACAGTTGATAGTTATCATTCCTTTAGCAATTTTTGATTGACCTTCTATCGCTCAAGACAGTACCTCATTTCAGTTTAATGAGATATATCCTAAATCTGTTTATTAATGCATTTCCGTAAAGGCTAGGAATTCTACAACAGCAGAGCTCTTCTCAGTAATCACTTTGCCATTTATTCTGCTGAGGTATTTCAGACAATGTCTAGCTGCAATAGGAAGACCTCCTTTATTCTGTAATGCAGTGAGAAGACTGGAAGGTCTGTCCATCACAATTTCATTTAGCAGCTGAATGTTGAGACTCATTAGCAACCTGGAAGACAAGAGCTGACATATTCAAGTTATCAACACTTGTCTCCTCTGGTGACAGCAAATATGTTATTGGGGGTGGCTTGCAGGGTTGGGAAGAGACAAATAGTTTGGTTTTTTTTTTTTCCCAGATTTCTTTTTTTAAGCTCAGGGAGCTCTGTCTCATTTCAGTGGGCCTAACTCAATGTAAAGGAAATTACACCTGGCATTATCATGAAGTATGAACTTGCTCACCAGTTATTCTGCTTCTAAAAGCCTGGACCAAAGCAGAGTTCTTCACAAACTTCATCTGTTGAAATTTTCTTCCTACTTAAAAAAAAAATCCCACTATGGATGAGGAAGGAAATCTCAAGTTTCATAATATTTTTGAAAGAAAACAAAAGAACACGCAGCTCAGATACTTTGATATCTTTAGTTTGATAATAAGGAAATGTTTGCTTTAAAATCCCATGTGAACAATATAGTTGTTACTCCAGTTAATATTTCTAAATAACAAATGAAGAGAAGAGGAAAAACAGAGCTTTTTGTTTTTTACATTTCAACAATTCCAAATTTTTTTTCCAAATGATTTTCAGGTCTCCAAATATATCAAAAAAATAGGTATTTCTTATGAAAATGAAAAGTTTTGGCTTTGAAGAACTACCTTTTTTTCCTAATTAAAACCGTTTCATAATAATTTAATTCTACTTCATAATCCGTTGAAGTCATTACAAAGTTCCTTTGATTTCAGAAGTTTTTGGATAAGGTCCATAGATGGGATTTATGTGGGCAGGGTAGAAGAAAAAACCCAATCATTCCACTCTTTCAGCTCAGATCTCCAGACATAGTTTCCTTTGACTTCAGAGAAAAATACAGGGCAACATTTGGCCCTGAGATGTATTTTCAGAAGTAAATGAGATAGAATGCAAGAGCTACAGCTGGGAAAACAGCTAATTTACTTTTCAAATTATTAATATTTATGACTTACACATTAAGGATTACCTACATTAATACATGAAAAGAAGTTAAGAGACTACAGTGCAGATAATTTTTTTTATTAAAACACAGATTTAGATCTCTGCAACTCATTGATTTCTTGTTCTTGACATCAGCTCATTAGTCACAACACAGTGAGCGTCTGAATAAAATAAATATTATAGCATGGAACGTTTTAAATCTAAAAAATGTAGTCACGTATTCCAAACAAATTATTCTATGACTAGTACACTCTTATTTTACTTGTCTTTTCCTGCATTGATGAGATCTATCCCCAGCTGTGCTTAGTTTGTTTGAAGTGACATGGTCACTGTACCAGTCCTGGGATGGGATAGATCTCGCTGTTGAGCACCTGGGCTGATTTAAGCTCACATCTCTCTGGGGCTTGGGAGCACGTTCTTTGGCAATGTAATAGAGCAGCCATGCCATCTCTCCTGTCCTCTTGTAAACACCATCAGGAAAGTGAACAGGAAGGGGTTTAGAGCTCCTTACAATACCTTTCACCATCTTGGGCCAAGTGAAGGCTTCAAGGCTGTTTTCTATTCACAAAGCAGCCTGGTCGAGCACTGAAGTATGGAGTGAGGCATACAGGTTTGATACACCAGAGCTTACATTGCATGTAGGCGTGTGGACAACCAACCACAGCCACACACAAGTGTACATCTCTCTGTTTATCTCTGCTATGTCTAATAGGTATTATGGAAAACTAAACTTGACTCAGAACCACTATTACATATACTAGAATATATGTAAGTATGTGCATTCAATTGTTTTTTCAAAAAGGGAGATTTTGAAGGGACTGCACGTAGTGTTATGACATGTCGTTAAAGAACATGAAATGTGTACTTGGACTTTAGATGTACCCTGTCACAAGACAAATAGGTTTCTGTGGTTTATATTGACTCCTTTATATGTGTGTGTGTATATATCTATATATATATACACACACAAAAAAAAAATAGAAGTTTTTGTGTGCCCGGAAGTTTGTCGCATTTATTCAGCTAAAACAGGTAGTTTCACAACACACCTCCATTTTTTTTGTGTGCATGAACAAACGCACAGGTGCACATAAAAACTTTCTTTTCATTTTTATTAGCAGGATATATTGCACACATATGACAACAAAACTCAACATAAAAGCCATTTTAGTGTGTACCTGGATTTTATTTCTTCTTATAACACTTATTCCACTTTGTGATCTGTAATCAAATATCTCACAAGTAAGCATCTGGGCATGAATTAATCTCATTAAACATTATACCTCTAAAAGTTCAGAAGTTAGCTGATCAGGCACTGTCTTCAGTGAATGGCAGGAGACAGGCAAATCACCCCTGTGTAGGACAGGAACCTAGAATAGGCAGTTGAATCACCAGCTGAACATGCTTATTTCTCTCCACTAAAGCACAAAACAAGCAGATTACCTTTAGACAAGCACATACTAGACATCTAAAGTCAGCAGCTCTGAATCACATGCCATCAGGCCACCAGGAAGTATGCATGGAGAAGCAGAGGCAGGTAGCTCAGCACCTGAGCCTGAATGGCATTAACATGTTGGTGTCCTTGTAGGCACCTGCAGCTGGACACAGGCTGCTCTTCCACTCATGGGGTGGTGGGGGCAGTGATATCCACAGGGTTTCAAGTGTGGCAAATTATTTGTTCAGACAACCTAAACATTCATTAACTCTGCCCTTTCAACAAAATGGGGTACGTGCAGGACATCATGCTACAGGCAACAGCCAAGGACTGCTCCAAGGGCTCAGCTGTGGTTTGCCACGGGCTCCCTGCTGGAGCAGGGCCTGACTGAGCAGCCTCAGGCACATGCCATAGAGCTGCTTGGCGGTGGGATGACCCACAAGACCAAAACATGCATCTCTGCAGTACCCTTATTGTGGATGATGATGATGATGAACCTTGCTGTGACCCTGCACCCAATGTAATGCATGCTTTCTGGTTAGAGGCTCTGTCTCCTTTTCTTTTCCATTCACTCCTTAGCCGGAGGAAGCAAGAGAGGAGTAGTATTTCTGTGTGTTTTACTCTATCACACTTTTAATACTCCCAGACTTCTCCATTGAAAATCACATGGAATAACAATATTCACAGGCAAGGCATATTTTCTTCTTTCTAAAAAGAGTTTCAGATACTATAGAGGTGAACAAAGTGCATAAAATTTGACTGAAATGATGGCACAAAGAATATGAAGCCACTCACTTCATGTGTACTATGTACTATATTGTGATATTACTGCCTGGAAGCCCAGTTTCATTCTTTCCTCTTATGCAAAATAATTTCTCTGAAATGTGTGAAGCTCAGTTTCAAAGTACTGCTTTAGTTCCTGAAATCGTGCTTGGAATACAAAAATACAAAAGCTTCTCACTATTATAATTTGTAAGCTCTTTCTTTGTACAAGAGAAAGCTGTAATTCATTTGCTGAGATTCAGGAATGCCATGAACCTCCAGATATGAGTTAACATAATTAATCACCAGAACCACAAAATTAATTTCTTTTTATTATCATGATCTTTGTCTGTTGTTTTATCATACGTGTAAAATATTTTTACCTTCAGATGCTCTCTAAGACATGTTATCTTAATGATAACTGAGTTTATTTAATGTCAGTCATAGATTACACTTTCTCTCAAAATTAAACAGCCATTACAGGGCTGGAGTAAAAATTAGTGTGACCATGTAAACTATGGGTGAAATTGTGCATCTAAATATTTAGGAGCCAAGCACCTGACACCACACTTCCAGGTTACCACATCAGATACCCTTCTCTGTTTCTACTCCTACCTGTTTAGAGTAATGTAACTCAGCTTCAAAGGTGCACAGTGCAGGTGCAGTGGGACATTGTTTCCCAGCTGGTAAACAAAATTACATGCTACGTGTCTTGATCTCATCTAATTTTAGTAAATAAAACATGCAAGTTAATAATGTTTTCTCCTCCACAACTCCATAGAAAGAGAGAAAATACTTTTCTTTGTGGTAATTAATACGTGTAATTGCTTTTAGCAAAAGACTCTCATTTCTGATATCCAGTCCCTTGCGAATAAAGACACTCAACTAAACATTCCAACAGTTTGCCACTCTTTCAGGTAGAGATTTTATCATTCAGACATTTTGGCAAAAGGTTGGGGAAAAAACCAGCTCAGGTGAGCAGGTGAGAGGTTGATGCTGAGCCTCTTGGTCTCCAAAAGGGACTGTTGCCTGATTTTCTCTGTGTAGGGAGTAGGGCATCTTGGCGTGCTCCATTTATCCAAAATACTGTGTTTACTTGCTCCCAGCTGTAAGCAAACGGGATAGCTATCAGAGTGAGCTGCCTCTGTTCCAGACTGTGCCAAGAGGCGAAGGAGAGCAAGCTGCTTTTGCCCTCAACTCCCACTTCTCTCACATAGGGTTAGGCATCATCTGGCCATAGTAAAGACTTCAGCTACCTCATCTTTGAAGAGAGAACTTGAGTCACACAGTCTGTGGAATCCTCATTTTTCATCATTATGAGAATGCTTCCCAGTGCCAGGGTATCCCGGTGTTTATTCACTCTTCTGGCATGGTTGTGCAGGGGGTGGATGCCAACACAAAGCAATCTGTGAGAGGCAGACAAACACAGGAGGTGAGACTGGTTAGGAGATACAGACTAGACACCTTCCTCGGGAAGGGCCAGTCTGCTGCCAGCATGACTGGGAGCCCTTGGAGGCTTCAGAAATGTGCCCTTCAGTATCTTGGCTCATGAGTCAGTCGCATGGAGAAAACAATGCATGGTTTTACTGTGCCCAGCAACACATCTCCTGCCTTGAGCAGAATTAGATGGGCTTGCTTTTTGAAAATAATGGGGGAAAACTCTTTGAACTGAGAGACTGATTCATGCATTTGCAGTTACACAAAATGTATGTTTTTGCTGGAGCACCTCATTACACAGCCACCATTTTGGCGTGCCACTGCGATGAGCATGTCAGTTAACCACATAATTATGAAGGAGATGCAAACAGGACTGTCTCTTGTACCTTTGCCTTCTATTAGATGAGCAAGTAATATGCCACCTCCATGTTAGTATATGTAACTTTCGGAATTAAATCAGGATTTCATGCATAACTTCGCGCATCTACTGTCAGTTATGTCTGTTAATATACTATGTCCTTGGATGGCAATAAATCATTGTATATGTCAATTATTACTAATTGTCTGCCTGAAATTAGGATTTAAGTAACTTCTTTATGCAAATACTTCCATCAAGTTATTATATTGTCAAAATCTTACACTGAAATAAATTCTTCCTTTCTCTCTCTATGTCAGAACTACATAAACCTGTTGAAAAAGTGAATGACATATTTTAATGGTGGTGAAAATTCCCTTTTACCTAGATCAGCCACATTTAAGTTATACAGTGTTCACATTTTTAAGCATTTCTGCAACTACTTTATTTGAAACAAAAGCTGAGACTCTTCTGTACAATACTCCAAGGAGCTGATTGGAAGAAAAATACTGATTATCACAAGGATTCATAAAAAAATCTTGAGAGATAGCAAAAAAGAGCCATTTTCAGAACAGAGGGGAGTAAATATTCTTTAATTTAAGAGAATACTGACCTGAATTTCCACTTAGTTGCACTATTTTTATATGATAAAATGCCCAAATTACTCCAACTTTTAATTTATAACTGATACTAAATTTCTAGCTAAATGATGTAATGGAGTATTACACAAAGAGTCCCTCATCCTCTCCAAGCTCACTTTAGAACTGGAATATATATATGATTATAATAATGCAAAGCCACTTATAAGCTAATAATATTTGTTTAGGTGTAGACTGAATTAGTATGGGTGCCTGTTCCTATTCTGACTGCTAGTTCACCTGGGTAGCTATTAGGTCTGAAGAGTACCTGTTCACAGGACTCAAAGACATGGCATTTACCAGGAGCTGCATCTCTGAAACACAGCCACTGAGCATTAGAGATACACCTGAAAAGTAACTAGAATAGATTATTGAATAACTTACAATTTTTTTTAATAGAAAGAAAAAAATATGTAAACACATAATTATTTGAGGGCTAGAAACATATAAATTGAAATATGTAAAAAATGAGATTTAGAAAATGCTGTCATTAAGGACTATATTTTGTTCTGTTGTGTTTTTTGGTGCTACAGGAATAACTATAGCCATATTTATATATCAAGTTTTCCACAGTGATTATCTTCCCTAAAGCTTTTGAACAGAGAAAATGCCAAAAATAAGAATTAAATACATTAGACATTAATATCTTCAAGTTTTAAAGTAGAAATAAATTTCATACTTTTCTTGGGGAGGTGGGAAAAAAATGGATTTACTTGAAACAATGTTCTTGTGTTCTGGAGGCTCAAAAGCGGTTCAGGTACAGGCTCCATTGCTGCCCTGTGAGCATCCTTATTGTTCTGTGCTTTAAGATACACCCTAGGCTGGTTTTGATGCAGGCTGGTAACCTGTCAGAAGGAGCATGGGCATGGTTTAGAGGATAACATGGGCCAAAGAATGTTCCCTTAAGGAAATTATGGATGCAATTACTTTGTTTTGTGGATAGAGGACCTTTGAGCTGCTTGTGAGCCACATCCTGACATTAGCCCTCAGGTCTAGAGTACAGTCCTGTCTCATCCACCTGTACACAGACACAGTCACCAGGCCTCTAACAATACCAGATGCCCTGGGGTGTTCAAGATATCTGCACGTGACTTCCAATGCCCCACCTGTGAGCAGCCAGACTGAGCTACCTTGACTGCAATGGGAACTTAACCACCAGGCTTCCATGTAAACACCTGTGAGAAGACACCTGCCTTCAGTAACCTGAGCCTGTGACGGGAATCCTGTCCATGGGACTCATGTTAACTGCTTAAACATTGCCATTTAGCACCATTTGAACACAGTATGTTATGCTGCCTGATCAGCAGCTTTACTGCACGGGTCCCCTGTATCTGCTAGTGCCATGCAGGTGCCTTGGACGTCCAGATGCACTAGGTATCTCAGTCTGCCTCAGATAGCATGAGGCAGCTATGTTTGGGCAACTGAATCCTTTGTATGGTGATAAAATTTTGAGTCAATTTCTGTGAGAAATTACCTTCATATGATGGTTGTCTCAAAGCACCAGAGCAAAACATTTTAGCTGCAGATCTGCAGAGAGTTTGCTCATGATGCAAAGAACATGCAAACTTGCAAGATGGCAGAGTTTTGTACTGTAAATTACACTTCTATCTCCCCCAAGAATGATGGTTGCACTGAGGTTAAAGAAAGACCTTTCCTTGTTTCCCTTTAGTGATAAAACCCATATTGACTGTGGTTTAAAAGAACGAAAAGGCCCGGTCAAGGCCTGCCATCTGTGTGGCTCAAACTGTTCAAATACGATCGCAATATTGATATTGCTGTAACCTCTGTTATGCCTCTCTCTGCCATCTGCAGAGCTGGGAGAACAGGTTTTCTTTATACTCACCATGACGAACTGTGTGATAGATTGAAGGAAATCATGTTTATATAAATACATAGTGTGTATACAATACATATAAAATAACTTGAACAACTTGTCTGAACACCAAGTATCCAGGAAAGGACAGTAAGTCACCTCTGCTATCAAAATGCAAACAGAATTTTGTCCAGCCATAACCTTTCTGAAGCAGGTGGCATGCAATTGTATGTTTGAAGGTTATATGTTTTGTTAAACTTAGTAACAATAACTGGTAAGAATGGAAAAGTCAATGTAATCTATGTTAACTAAAAGTCCAAATAACAATGTTGAACTTCATTTTGATGCAGTAAGAAATTGTCAACAAAAGGAGAGGCAACAATTTTATGACTGGTGGTGAAACTGAGAAGTAATATTGTCTATGTTACCATAAAATATGCCTTTATGAGTAGAATGGTAATGAAGAAGTTCATACATTCACTTCAGTGACTGTCAAGCATGTAAACACATAGGGAGGTATAAATAAATGAGAGAATCTCACTGGCTTTGGAAAGTGTGTCACAGAAAGAGATGCTGAGAGAAGCTAATCAGTGTCTGAACACAAACCTGTGTCAGCAGGGCTGCATGGAGCATCGGGGCAGTCTTTTGCCTAGGTAGCATGATTTTGGAGTTAAAGTGTTATTTTAAGGTACTTGCTGCTGGTCTTTCTCTGAAAGATGGCACTGTAGGGTGAAGAGAGAATCTGAGAACTAAAGTGTTTCCTTTGTCATTTAGCAAAATTTTTCAGACCCACACCACAAGCTGCTGAGGTCATTACAGACTTCTGATTGACTCCAGCAGTCTCTGAATCATAGATGTCATGTAAGAACAGTGAGAAAGAGGGCAATTAGTGCTAGGCACGGAATGGCATGACACGATAAAAGGGGAGAGGAATTGAGGAGATGTTGACAATATTCGTTTCAAACTACAGGGGAATTTTAAGGAGGAAAAGCTAAATGTACTCCTCAAACTGGGAGTTCACAGAAACCACTGCTCTGAAAAGCACTACAACATTGACTATTCACCCAAAATGTGGCAATTCAACAGCAAATGTACCATCATGAGTTTGCCAAGCACCAGCCTGGTTCTGACTCAGAAGAAAATGTACAACCTAGTGATTCATCAGCATCACTTCCTTCTGCACAGTTCATTTCCTGAAGAGTTTCCCATCTACTCTTGCTTTCCCTTGAGATCTAACAATGGCATGGCTGAAGATCCACATACGAAATTTCACACTGGCAGAATAGAAAGAGGAAGAATAGTTCTCAGAACATGTAATGCACATTCTATTTACCTGTATTTTATGGGAGTGGCAGAGGAAAAGCCAAGTCAATTTATAAATTAGGCCTGGTTTCACAGTGTTGTTTTCCAAGTGAATCATCACACTGAGTTGATCACATTTTCTAATTTAAAAAGTTTAAACATGCAGAAAAATGTACTTTTTAGCTCTTTATCTTATCAGGTACATCATCAGCACACTACCACCTTCTTCCACTAAAAATATTATCCACTATGCCAACTATGAACATGCCTCAGGCTTATTTATTAAGAAACATTAAGCATTACCTCATACAGTGCATTGAAAATACGTCCAATAACAACACAACATCTAAGAAAAATGCAGAAACCATTATTTGCTGTCAGTTAGGTTAGCAACTAATTTTCATCTTAGTCTGGGAAAAAAAAAAGGGGCAGTTTTCACTTTACCATTTGATTTCCTGATGCAGATTGCATCATTTAAACTTCATGTTCCTTTCAGCAGGCTTACAAGTGAGACCAGACTGGTCAAGTGAGTTGATTTTATTGTATGTCATTGTCAACACCTAGATTTCAAATTCTTATGGCAAACAACAGATAATAAAATCAAAGGTTCACCATGTAATTATTATTCATTAGAGCTGGCAAAGCTCTCACAAAGTCAAGAAATGATGAAGACTATGGAAAATTGCAGCGAGTAGGATTTCCCTTTGGCAAGTAGGACTCATTAGTTACTCTATAGTAACCACGGCTGTTTCAAATGCATTGTCCATCTGCACTTCTCTCTTGGCATGCCTGAATTTCTCATATCTGTGCTTGGCCAGCCTCATCCACTAAGCCTGCACCTGCACACTAAAACTCCTCCACCTATTTCACCAACACTGAATTTTCTTATGCCACTACAGAATTCAGGCATTATAAAACCCCCCAGCAGTGAGGAGAGATGGTTGGGCAACATCTCAGAGAATCCTCATGGTTACTGTAAACATTCTATTATGCCAAAGGGAAACCCTAGTAATGGAAATTTCCATAGCTGACATCCTTTCTTGACATCCTTATGCTCTCTGCTGCCATGACTCACAAGCAATGTCCTGATGTGTAGGAGGGGAAGCTACTGAAGACTACCTTAAATAATGGCCATGGGACAGCAGAGTGAACACAAACCTCTGATTTTTAATGTTTTGACCAGAGAAAAATGATGTGTAAATCTATGGACTGATCCCAAATCTTCTCCAGATTTCAGAGATAGGCACACTTCTCAGGGAAGCCGCAAAGACTGCTGGTACTCTGGTGGTGGCATGATCTCTAGCCTGCATTGGTAGATCTAATCTGGTTAGCTCACAACAAACTTAATGCAATTAGATACCCACTTAAAATAGCCTCTGGCTAACTGTCTGACTTTCTGTCCTATCTGTGAAACTGGCAAACAACATTGGAGTATCTGAAAACTTTGGTCCTAGCCTGATTTTAAAAACACGTCTGTGTGTATCCAGATTATACAATCTGGCTTCACTGTGTTAGAGTCAGGGTTTGAAAAAAGAATAATCAAATAAGTAATCTGGTGCAAAGGTAAAGATGAGACCATGGTACGTAAAAGCTCTAACATGAGACATAAACATGACTCTGTCTTTATGGAATTCAGTGGTGTTACCATGCCAGCATTTCCTTGTTTCATGGACAAAGGAAAAGATAAAAACACAAGAGTTTCATAATGGTTTCTTAACAGGATCTGGTTTAGAGGTTAGTGTTACATTTGTCAGCATCCAATACACCTTTTTCACTAGCCTCCTTTGCTAATCAATGAACTACCTGTAATATGTGAAGATCTCCAAGGGTATGTGAGACATGGTTCTCTCTCTGTTGTCTCTAGGAATTTTTTAGTATCTCTGTCTGAAGAAAGGAATCCTGAGATACTTGCTACTTGTCTTGCCAAAATGAGGGGTTTAGAAATTCACTGCTTTTGAGGCTAACAAAAGGGTGAGTTAGGGGTTCACGGGACACATCTGCCAAAGCCATTCTCTCAAAAGAGAGATCTGTGGCCCACCTGTCCAAGTACTGCAGAGTGTCTTATGGCCATGTTGGCTTGGATCTCTTCTGCGTGAAGTGGGAACACCACTGTTCCCTAGAAGTTCTAAGGCATAATGTTGTGGTTTAACCTCTAGATGTCAACTCAGCCCCACATAGTTGCTCACTAGCTTTTCCCCAGTAGGATGAAGGAAAGTATTGGAAGAGTAAAAGTGATAAAACTCGTGGGTTGAGATAAAAACAGTTTAGTAGGTAAAGAAAAAGCCACACATGGAAACAAGTAAAACCAAAGAATTAATTCACCCCTTCCCAGGGCCAAGCAGGTGTTCAGCCATCTCAGGGAAAGCAGGGCTCCATCACACCTAATGGTGACTTAGAATGACAAACACCATCACTCTGAATGTCCTCCCTTTCCTTCTCCTTCCTTCAGTTATATATGCTGAACATGATGCCATATGGTGGAGGTTATCCCTTTAGTCACTTGGGGTCAGCTGTCCCAGCTGTGTCCTCTCCCAGCTTTTTGTGCACCCCCAGCCTCCTCTCTGATGGGGTGGGGTGAGGAACAGAAAAGACCTTGGCTGTGTAAGCACTGCTCAGCAGTAACTAAAATACCCCTGTGTTATCAACACTGTTTTCAGCACATAGCCCTAGTTTTCAGCGTGGCCCCTGCTAGCTACTTTGAAGAAAATTAACTGTGTCCCAGCCAAAACCAGCACACATACTAATAATTTTTGTGTGCATTTTTTAAGTTCAATGTGTCTGATAGGAAGACTGCATTGCAGCCTGTGGAACACTGCTTTCTGAGGGTTTCGTGTTACGTGTCTTGCAAGGTGGCACATATTCACTTGGGGATGCTTGGGGCATATTTTTGGAGAGCTGAGGAGGACAGAAGGAAACAAATTTCATGGGTCCATATTGACATCAGTGACCTACCTCCTGAAGTGGATATAATCTCAGAGAAAATAAGTTTGTTCAGTCCAGAAGAATTCAGCAGGCTGAATGAGGTGCTCCTTTCAGCACTAAGAAAAGGCTCCTTACTGTAGTTGCATATCATAGGCTGCATGTGATAGAAGAGGCAAGTGTGGCTCCACCAGCACAGCTTTATGACCCAGTACTGCAGGGGATGCAAGTGTGAAAGTTCACTCGGGGTCAAACTCTTCTGTTAGCTGTCCAAAGCAATGTGTTATCAATGGTCCTCTACCAAAAAACCTGTGCCAGGGGAAAGCTGCTACTGCTGCTGCCACTATTTTTGCCTACAGCTGTTCTTCCAAGTATGAGCCATGAGCTACTTTTTGAGAATTACATGAAGCCTTTCCCTTCCAGAGGCCAAGGAATGCAATCCACCCTTTCAGTACCTTGAGGAAAAATGCTTTTTCCAATCACAGTCAGGACATTGTGTGAAGGAGGACTTGGCTGCTTTTCTGGTGCCCTGAAACCTTCTTAGTAGAAGGCACACAGGAGCCTTGTCTGAGCCAAATCTCACAAGACTCCTGAAAAGGGCTGGGTTTCTGACAAACTTTGGATTGGAACAAGGATTGCAGCACTCCTAAACTGAAAGGAAATGTTTGCAGCAACAGTCTTCAGCTTCCTATGATCTTTAGGGGAAGGAATGGGAAACAACATCCTTCTGGAATATGCCTCTTCTGAAGGCCAGAAAGAGCTTCTCTGGACCATTGTTTTAGCAACACTAAAGGTGAAAGAGGCAGTTCCAGAAATAAGAATACTCAGGTTAGTTATAGAACAATCATCAATACTGGAAAAAAAAATTTCCCTGACCTAACATGAAGTGATGAACAGAATGCTAAACACTATCTGATTCTAAAGAAACACATAACTAAGTATTTACTGGAAGAAAAAAAATTCCTGCTCTAAAGTAGAGGATTCTGCCAAGGGCTTCTATCTGGCAAGATTCAAGGGAAATTTACTCCTGCTCTTTCTCTTGTAAGTTTCAGTGAGGTATAAGGTCAGCCACAGTGCAGATGTAGTTTCAAAGGCCAATAGTGACAATGGGGACCAAGCTCACTCTTTTTGGGGACAGGCCCACCACAATTAGAACAAATAAATCACTGGAGATCTTCCCTATTAACACTAAGGCTGATAGCGTGTTTGTAAGGCAATATATTCTAATGTTTACTTTAAAAACAAAAGTGTATCGTGTAGTTCTGTCATTGGAAAAGAAATAGCTTCCCATGACTGCAAGTACAGTTAAATATGCAAATTTAGCTTTACAATTGACTCCTGATGGATCTACTGGCACAGGTTTCATACTGGAGTACTAATGCTTTCTTGGAAATAAAATTACATGGAAACAAAATGAAAAAATACTTGATATTTAAGTGATCTAAATAATTTATTGTTTCTGGTTCTTGGAGCAGAAGTTATACATTTCTATGTGTCTTACATGATGTGTGCAGAAGTTAGGCACTAATAATTTCACATGCAGCAGCTACTAATACAACAAACAATACCTTAAACATTAAAAACGTATGGAGACATGACTAACCTAATCGAAGTTGGATGTCTCTTTGAAATTCTGCTCCATAGGCACTGACTGTACAAGAAACTTAAACCCTTGCTTTGGATTAAGGTCCAGTGTTCAGGTTTAGGTGGACAAGGCCACAAGAAAGAGACCTTGTAAAATCCTCTCTGAATCTGGTTCTCCTCTGAAAAAATAGGACCAAGGCATCAAATTTATCTGTTTGGGACTTAAGAATTGGCTGTTTTTAATTTTAATGGATGACTAATAGTAGCAATGTGCACAACATTTGGAGCATTCATAATACTTCCAGTTTCTACATCTGTATTTATTATATATTCTTCTTTGTGTTCCTTACCCCTTACTGCAAATACAGAACAAAGGATTCTTCCCTTTAAAGAACAGTTCGTGAAGAACAGAAGTTAAACAGATCTCCATAACTGCTAGAGAAGCACAACTCCCACAAAATTCATAAAATGGAGATTGCCTAATTAAGGGACTAGTAGAGAGGGCACAGAATTTTTTCAAGCAATGACTACATAACACATGTACATAATCCTTGTTTCCACAGCTATGTTTCTACCAGCTGATGTTTCTGGTTGTTGTTTCTATTCTTGTCCAGCAAGTTTCCTACCAAGGAGCCCACTGCTAAAAGAAAGAATTATGCTATCATCTTAGGAAAGGGAAAAGTCTTCAGAGGCATATCCAAGACATTTCATAGCAGAACTCTGGGTTCTAGCTCTATGCTCTTTCTATTAGAATAATCAATGGCAATATTTGATGAGACTCATTCAGACACAGGCAAACACAAACTATTTCAGTCACTGTCCATCTGCTTGCCATTCCTGGGTTCTAGGAGAGATGTGAAAAGTTGGACTTCACATGCTGTCTTCGAGTGGTATAGGAAACACCAAGCTCTGAGAAATTGTGTGAGCTTTTTGGGAAGGATTGCTTTCTAATGAACATGTAAAACCTCATCTACTGCAAATATGCTACAAACACAGAAGAGAAAATAAAAATTTCTGAAAGAATACAGTATGGAATTTCTATAATGGAGAATTAAAATTATCAGAACATCCTGTGGGAATTTCCTGAGGGAACATGGAGACACTGCTTCTGTGGAAGAAATGTTGCTTGCTAGTCATGAAAGTTAGTGATGAAAGTTACTGATGAAAGAAGCAGTTGATTATAGTACTATATTGGGGGTACACTTATATTTACTGTTTGGCTAACTACAGACAATAGACTCTGCCTATCCATAAGCTTTCTTCTCTCAATTTTTCTAACTTGTATTGACTGAATACAGCTGACAAAAAAGATTGTTTGGCAGAAATACTGTGATTAATTATTTTCTCTAGCCTTTTTAGTTCTTACATTTTCTTTTTAATGTTACTTGAATATATATTTAAAAAGTGTTTCATTTTCTAATGAAAACTGTTGAAACACATTTCTCCTAGCTTTAGGTGAAGTGAAAAAAAAAGTGAGAAAAGGGTCTATATATAATACATATATTATATTGAACATACATATATATATATATAAGTTCTGCTATATATATATTATATTGAATATGTATATAAGCTCTGCAAAGCTTAAAACTTTCAATTATAGTGAACACCACCAGCCATGTGTTTTGAAGTGAGCTCATGTTTATGGAATTGTACAACCAATAATAATAACCAATGGTAAAATAAGTTAAAATATTTATGTGGAGGCGTAGGCACAAAAGCATCAGAGCAGGGCATGTTGTGCTTTGGTTATGGAGACAAGGATGGAATTCAAGAGTTTCTTCTTCAGTTTCCCCTGCCCCTACACAACTATTCATTCATTGATTTATTGGAGGTAGCACATGGAGATGTCATGGAGAATGAATTTCTCTGATGTTAATAAAAATCTCAGTGTAATGTAAATGATACCTTATCTCTGTTGCTAATTGAGGGCCAAATTGAGACCTGAGAGATAGCAAATGGATTGGGAAATAAGGGACTGTTTGATGACAGCAAGAGTGGCAGAATTTGGACCTTGGAGCAAGCTTCCTCAAGTGAAGACCTGGAGGCCAAATGCAGCTTGTAATGCCCAGCCAAAGCTCCTGACAAATTTGCCTGCCTGGGGAGTGGCCTCAAATCCAGATGGGGTGAGTGATAAGAGCCCTGGGATTTTACTCACGCATATGCATGAGGCAGGGAGACATAGCTGCAAGTAGCACCTACAAGGCATAAGCACATCCCACTCTCCCACTCCTCCCATTCACATGTGCTTCTGAGCATACTCCCACTTGGGTGTTGATCTGTCTACTCTTCATGATGTTTTTGTCCTTTCAAAAAGGAGTATTTTTTTTTCCAAACTACTCTCTTCTGAGTGAAAACTTGAAAGTAAATTCCTTGAAGAGGTTTCAGTAGTACTTCACCTCATTTTTTTTAAAAAGACATCAAAATTTGGACCCTAAAGTACACCCATGAAGATAACTCTCCATGCATCTGGTATTTCTGCTTCCTCATTTCTTTAGCTGGTCCATCCAAAGAAGTGCTTTGGCTTGAATTCAAAAAACACCATAAAATCTTTTACATAAATGCTTCAAGCATAGTTCCGTGTTTGTCAGTTGGTGAATATGTTTAAATGATTGTCATAAAAAGTAGAAACACAGGACTACAACAGTCAATGGAGTATGTGTATATGATGCATTTACATAACTTTAATAACTAGAATAGGATTACCTACAATGACTGTTTCCCTGTGATAAACCACAATGGGTACATCTATACAGACAATCTGCTACAGATCTAATTCACCAGACTCTTGATGGTCACACTGCTTGAGTCTTAGCTCAGTTCTTGGCCTTGTCCCGAAGATTGTCCCTCGGTGCAGTCTCTGGGATGAGTCACCTGTAGAAAGGACTGATGCAAGGCAGCCAGAGTCACTTGGCCTCCAGGTCAGGGCATGGTCCCTGCCCTTGCTTTAGCCAGCACCATTTCATAACACACGCGCTGACGCTCACACATGAGATTAACACACTCTTATTTTTACCTGGCATTACACATGTCTTTATTTCAACCTGGTAATTATGGCATTAGGTTGATAGGAAGACAGATGGGGTGTCAGCATAGCAATCAAATTTTGCGTGCCTTTCCCTGAAGTTGTCCCGTAGGAGTTGAGACACCAGAGGCATAAAGGCTGAAGACACCTGCCTACCTGCCAACCTCTGCTGCACTAACCTGTGGGGTATGATTTGGCATTTATCATTAATATAGAAGATACGGTGAAATAAATGAAGTTATATCCCTCTATATGCCCCTTAATATTGGAACTTACAGGGCACATGATATCCTGTCCCTATTGAGTTTCCATAGAGAATGTCTTGGATGATGGGACTTCTCAGTTAAGGCTCAAACTGGTGAATGAAGGCCAAAGCCCTACTGCTCTCCTTACAATTAAAGCCTGTCCTGCATAATGTGCTCTCCAATATTATTTCAGCAACATGTTTACGTTGCATATACTTGTAAGGCCCACAGTTTTATTATTCTAGCTGTCATCTTCTTTTTTTTTCTTAAAAAATAGTAGATCTAGTATGTTTTTTATGCTACAGTTTCATGATTCATTCCAGCTTGGCTTCAGCACAACATTTTTCCACCCACATAGAAAAGCATGCCAAGCCTCCAAGGTTTTGCAATATTCTTTTGTAGTATTACTTTTATCAGGCAATCAAGTAAATATTAATATAACTCTTTTTTTTAAAAAAGAAAAGCAAGTTTTGCTGCCAACTGCACAACTTTCCATGTGATAATTTGAAGTATCAACATGTACCTTTGAAAAATTCAACTTACATATTCCTAAACATCTGTAGTGTTAAACTGCTCATGGGTATGAACTTAATATCACAGGTATTTTTACTTTTTTTTGGGTTTTTTTTAATATAGATTGTTTTTGTTGATCAGGACTCACAAGTCTGTTCATTTTATTCACCTGACAATTCCCATTTGAGTAAGTAAAATCTAGCAGCTTTACAAGCACAGGTATGTGCTCTCTTGCAAACACAGTCGTGTTGGGATGTAAGTTTTAAGGCCATTATAGTTTATTCTAGATTCTGAATGGGCATAACCTGCAGCAGTTTCAGTACTTCCAAAACTGTAATAGCATGATTTAAAAGGACATATTTTACCAGTTTAACAATATAATTAAACCAGAACAACTTTCAGGTCTAAATCTGATGTCAGAGCACAAGAATCTGGCTCATATATCCCCCAAATAATGGGTTTTGCATGATTGTTTTAGAGACGGGTGAAAACATAGATACATAAGATATACTGCCCGGTTTCACAATCTTTTTGCATGATGAATCACTTTTGCTCACTTACATAGGTGAATAAGTATTGTGGCACTTCCAGTGAACACAATCAAAAGCAAAAGTTGCAGAGTAGAACTCGTAAAATATGTAATATGGCAGATAAGCTTTCCAGTCATGCTGCGAAAAAAGATTATTTATTCTTTCATGTCATATCGCTGCATGGCAATTTTCAGTTCGTGAGCAAGTAGTTCCTACCTAGCATCCTTCCTAAGACATTTAATCCACTGCCACAGGAAAAAAGAAGCTACTATGCCTAACCCATGGCTGCAGGTATGTAAAAGTCTAGTTCCACGTCCTTAACGAAGCAGATGAGACACATGTTCCTTTTATTAGTTAAACACACACACACACACACACACACACAGAGGCAAAAAAATCTATTTCAGGTTAACTAAAAGGAATTTACTGTATAACTTTCAGTTCAACCACCAAACCCAAAAATCCATTATTTACACAGTTCTATTTCAGCACACATAAATATGCCTCTTGTGTTCGTTAATAGTACCACAACCCACCTCTGCCTTTTCTTCCCTGTGAACACAGCTATTCTCCATACTGCCTGCACTTGTTTACTACTTCCATTGCATTCATTATGAAATATTGAGAAGAATTCAGCTTGCCTGAATTTAAGCTATGTATCACAGGTGTCTGTATCTGGGCTTGTCCAAGTTCCCATTAGAGTTAAGGGAAAGGTCGTGTCCAAGCCAGCTTCCTAGACACAGAAGTCTTACTGAAGTGTTAGATGCTGTGTGTTGTCACCCTTAGGCTGCTCCAGAGGAGCATGGGTCACCCCTAGGTCTTGGGTCTTATCTTCAGGCTTTATGCAGATATCTTTTATTCTTGATGGCATCTCAAATGACACTAGAAGGCTGTGCTTAGGCAACCTTCAAACTCTCCATTAATTTTAATAGGATCTTAACACCTAATTGAGGTGCAGATATCTACATTGCAGACACCATAAATTAGGCTGAGCTGAATCCTGTGTACTCAGACGTGAGGAAAACAGACACTCATCTCTCTGGGGGCTTGTGAAGATTGACCTATCTTGTCTAATTTGGGACCCTTCTGAATTCAGACATCCTTCTCATGAGGTGCTTTTTCCTTTGCAAAAATTCCTACACATAGACTGAAAAATTCCCTACTACTTGTAGACAGAAAGTGGAAGTAATTTACATCTTTTATGCAGCCATTTACACCAATGTAATCCATTACTACGTCAATGTAATCCATTGCTATCTGGCATAATTAAACAGCCAACAAAGCACAAAGTCAAGAGGATCATCTGCACACAGTGTGAACTCTGCCCCAAGGAAATCAACTAATGCTCAACTATGCATAAGAACTTCCTCTGAAAAGAAACACACTTTTTCAGACCACAGTCAGCCCCATCTGTAGCCTAGTTACATTCAACAGTGCATAGGAGAATACTCACCCAGAAGCGACCAAAAAAATGGTCATTCCTAAAGGCTCTCAGGACTCTGAGAAGAAAGTATCTACGACAGCAGACAGAATTTTAAATGGCACTCGTATTGCAGACAAATGGAAGAGCTGCAAATTGCAATGAGGTGTTCTGGATCATTTATTGACTCCTCTCAGAGCTCTGCAGTGAGTGTCTCAAAACCTGAGCTATCTAAGCCTCCAGCTGCCTTAGCAAATCCAGACTACGAGGTGTGGAGGAATGCTGGGTACTCTGCACACATTTCTGGGGTTTGACATCGGACTAGTTCTAGTCCGGTCCTGTTGATTTAAGTTCCATTAGCAATGGAAGGGTGTTAGGTAGTCTTTTGGAGCACTTTTTTTAGTTAGTGTCATCCAAAAGAAATCTAGCTTCCTTTTTTTAAGAGGCTCCATGATGCAAACCAAAGCTTCATTGGCCAGCAGGTTGAGGGAGGTGATTCTGTCCCTTCACTGTCCTGGTGAGACTCTACCTGGAGTGCTGCATCCAGCACTGGGGTCCTCAGTACAGGAAGAACATGGACCTGTTGGAATAGATCCAGAGGAGGCCCATAAAAATAATCGGAGGCCTGGATCACCTCTCCTATGAAGAAAAGCTGAGAGGGTTGGGGTTGTCCAGTCTGGAGAAGAGAAGGCTCCAGGGAAACCTTATTGTGGCCTTTCAATACTTAAAGGGGGATTATAAGAAAGACAAGGACATATTTTTAGTAGGGCCTTTTGTGATAAGACAAGGAGTAGTGGTTTTAAACTAAAATAAGGTAGGTACAAGGAAGAAATGTTTTATGAAAAGAGGGGTGAAACATTGGAACAAGTTGCCCAGAAGTGTGGTGGATGCCCCAGCCCTGGAAACATTCAAGGCCAGGTTGAATGAGGCCCTGAGCAACCTGATCTGGTTGACGGTTTCCCTTCTTGCTGCAGGGGTTTGGACTACATGAATTTCAAAAATCCCTTCCAACCCAAACCACTCTATGATTCTATGATTCTATACTGGCTAGGGGCAGTCAGGAGATTCCCCTCAAAGTAGCACTCCCAACCTAAACTAAAACATTAATAGAGACCTGTCCTTAAACATCTCCTTCTCCTATCTTCTGATTTCGGTAATATGTTCTGCTTGTGGTTCACTGTACACATTCATTAATCTCTGAAGATATTTCTGTTCTCTGACAGGAGTATTCGTTGGGATAGAAAAAATTAGAGGTCTGGGCAGATGTGGATATCAGTGTCTTTGAAAGATAGGTCTGTGGTTGCCCAAGTCCATTACCCAAATTACAGATTTACATCAAAGATGTTATTGTAAGCAACATTCTTCAGGCAAAGTTCAGCCCAATCTCCAGAAAATGATTTGTCAGCACTCGTATGACTTTCCCAATGGCTTCTCTTGCCACATTGACTTCCTGCCACCTTTTGCCATTTCTCTGTATAAATGAGTGTATATGTTCTTCACCAATTTCATAGTCACTGTCTTCTCAATACACTTCATTCATAGCTTCTTCGTTTTACATGTGGTGATAAGAGCAAAGGGAGGATGAAGGGTTAAACAGTTTCCGAAGACTGCTGTTTAACAATGGTTGTCCTTCTGAATCATGGATTAGCAAATAATCATTTGTTCTGATGATGTAATATTTGTAACTTACAGTAATGTAACTGAAGGGAGGAGTTCTGTGAAAATTGGTTTGAACTGGTCTCTCTGGTTTATGATCCTTCCTGTTCCCCTGCTCATGCACTGGCTTAATCTTACTCAGTAAACACGTTTGTTTCCTAATTCTCCTTCAGACTTCAATTTGCAAGCATTTCAGAGAAATCCTGCTTTCAAACCCCAAATCATAAAAATAAAATAAATAAAAGGTGTTTTAGCACTAAAAAGCAGAAGAAAGCACTGATTTACTTTGTCATTGCATTCTAATTCTGCATAAAATTAACTTCCTGGAGATTGCTGATAAATACATTCATCTTTCTAAGCTCTCGTTTGGCTAAGAATCTGTGGTATACAAAGGGTTTCTTTTTAAGGCAGTTAGTGAAAGGCTATATTAAATGCTACATATTGTTACTAGAGGTAAAAAAATACAAAAAAAAATAGATTATAAGAATATGTTTGTTACTGAGAGTATATAATATTTAAAACACCTTTAGACATCAGATGAAATTTTTCTGGTGGAAGTTACTAATGAAGTTACTACTTCATTAGGGCTGCAGACTTTCTCAAGAATACCTTGAATACTTACTGAGAAATCCTGAAATGGAATTCTACATTTTTTACCTGATTTTGCAGGCCTTGCCTACCACAGAGAAGTGAGTAGGAGTAAGGATTATCTCATCAGCTTGTACTTATTTATCCTATCAGTGACCATTGTTGAAAAATCAACAATTGTCATCTGTTGTCATACCCTAACATGTAAAACAGATGGTTACTTTCAAGTTTCATATATCAATACAGAGAGCATTTCTGCTAAAGAAGATTAATAAATATTTGCTTTCTAAGGACAGCATAGTATGCCTCTGATTGTGTGCAATAAAATAAAGCATATGTGAAAGACTGGTTGTGTTCAAGATGAATAATCATGCTTAGACCGTGGAGTGGACAGGAAGGAGGAAACCATTATTCTGCGTGATGGATTGTGTTTGTGGATTTGACAGTTGCAGGATGGATATTCCTGGCAAATGCCAAGCCACCTCCTCTGCATCCGGCTGGAACGTGTCTCAACTTACAAACCACCTTGATTACATAGTCCTGACCACAGTCCACTGCTGACTCAAATGTGTTATCTGTAATAGCACCATGACATCTCTTCTTGCCATCACGTAAGAGATTTCTTGCTAATCAGATAAAGTGGACTTTTACAAGAAATTCGGTGAAATCAGTACTAGCCCCATGCCACCAACAAGAAGCATCAGAGCTGCTTTTTTTACTATCACAGTTTATAAATTGTTTTCCCAGCTGAACTTGGAAGACTATGCGTACTATTTAAAAGAAGGGCAAGTTAACTCCAAAAACAAGTGCAGTGAGCATTCATGTAGGATTATGTGAGAACGTTCCCAAACTGTGAAACAACTCAAATAGATTGGCATGCAATGATGCATAGGTCAATCAAGTCACAGCATGCTTCTGTTTAGTTTAATAGTAGATGCTCTAACATTTTTTTGCTGCACCGTGCATAGTCAAACAGTATCGCAAATGGATTTTTTATGTGTGTGTTTATCAGCTCAGATTCTATTCAAAGAAATGTAAGGTTTTTCTTTTTTGGATTTTTTCTTTTTTAAGGTCGAATAAGTCTCTGGTTACTTTCTTACTATTGTTAGAAAACACTTTGGTAAACACCTATACTTAATATCCATTTAGACTGTGTTGACCTGGAACTTTTCTGAAGAATATTCATCATATCCTTAAACATTTAGCTTATTTTTGCATCTTAAAGCCAAATTACTTGGGTAGTATCCAGGAGTTAGTGGTAATGCAGTCTACTGACCCACTACCAACAAAGATCACTGGAATTTCTCATTGCTTTCCAACCGTTCACTCAGTCTTCAAGATGAGAACTGGTAGCTAATGGCCCTCGTTGCTGAAACAGAAAAGCTGATTAAAGTTGTGAACATGGTTCATGTTAAATATAATTTTGGAATTTGCTTCAGTGCTGAGTCACAACTGAACCAAACATTTAAAAAATTGCCACAGAATAAAAAGTTTTACTTTTTTTAAAAATTGACTTGGAGGGGAATTTGCATTTCAACCCAAAATTTCTCATTGTTAGTAACAGTTAGAGATATTTGTGTATTTTTATGGCTTCATTGTGGAAGTCCATAATACACCACATGCCATAACATATTGTTTGAACGAGAATTGCAGGATAATGGAAAGATACAGTAAACAGCTGGCTTCTCTAATTTGTATGTTGAATGTTTACGTGCTCCTCTTCTTAAGTACCAAACTGTTTCATCAGAACCAAAACACGAGATACTTTGATCTGGAAAATAAGGTAAGATGTTTCAATGATACACTGCAGTCACAATTCATCCTACCTAACGTTAACGACCCATGCAAGGCATGTAAATTAGGGGGTTAGTCATCTCAGACTCCCTCTAATGTCGCAGGAGGATGATGGGCACTTTCTCAGGGTGGCAAGGAGACTTGGTGGCTCCACAAGAGTGGAGAGAGCCAGGGTGGCTGGGCTGTAACACTGGTACCTCAGCAGTGGAGCCAAGTGCAGGTTCAGGCACTACCTCATACCTCCTGCTTTCCAAAACAAATCAATGAAATAGTGTAATTATTCCTACTTCATAATTCGCATTGGGGAGGAGTTTTCTTTGGTAGGAAGCATAAGTAAGATCTTTCTGAATCCACAAAAACTTCTACATCATTAGAAAGCAAAGTACATTTGCTCCAAACCCTCCCATCAGCTTTAGCTGTGAGCAGTGCAAAAGAGCTGTATTACCAATTCATGGAGGAAAAGGTGTGCTTCCATTCTTCAGCAAACTATTTATGACTTCAGAAATGAGCTTTAACAGGACCTGGAAAGATCCAAGTCAACTTATCCTTTGGCCCACAGGCAGGTCAAGCAGAAGTCATGATTTTGAGGGCCAAAATGGGGAGATTAGAAGGACACCTCAACTGCAAAATGAATTTAGCAAGAGACATACAAATCCCTTAGGTGGTCTTCTTTGTTTTCTCTCAATTAAGGTGGGTTTTGTTACAGAAATGGGAACTCAGAATATATTATTGCAAGCTTATTAAAACACCAACATTATGGGATGTTGCAGATACACATATCTGTCATCTTGAGCAAAAATTAAGGGCAATGGAACAAGGATATAGTGTAAGGTGTCAAGGATAAGGAAGCCTCTACAACTAGAAGTTTTCTAGATTCCTAGAACCATGGGCCATGGGAAAACCTGTAGGAAAGGAGCTTTAGAGGTCATCTACAGCAACTGCCAGCTCAAAATGGAACTATTGCAAATATTGAAGCATCTCAGCTGGGCCTTCTCCTGCTGAGAGAGTGTTGGAGTCCTCCAGGGATGGAGAACCCATAGCTGCTGTAGTTTTTGTACAGTAAATCACCCAGAGACATAAAAGGTTATCATATGGTCACTACCGTCAAACATATATGTCATTTCAGAATCAAAGATTGATTTTGATGGAGAAAGAGGTTGTTGTTGCATCACTGTTCCCATGCAAGAATTTTGAGGACCCTGGAGGTAGAAGCAGGAAGCTGGGGAAGATGAGAGACTGCCCCCATTCCCTTAGTTCCACTCAGTCTGATCTCAGAGCCTCATTTCCTCCAGACCGTTCATGTTTAAGCAGTTGTATTTCCTCAGAAGACTCCACCAGCTCCTAATTCATCTGATGTGTCTTTTTTTCTGAGGGGAAATTTCCTCTCCTGGTAAAATTCCCAGACCTTACACTTGGCTCTTCTAAATGTCAATTATGTCCTGACTTCTCCTAAGCCTCCCTCCACTCTTCTGCAGAAAAATCCCTCCCACTTGAACTTCCCACATGCCCTCTCTTATCCCTCCAGACTAATCCCCTAACTCCCAGAAACTTAAAGATCCAATTTTTCCTGTCCATCCACTTGACCTCTGACTCATTGTCCCTTACCTGGAGCCCCTTGCTCAAGATTTCTGGCTCCTGCCAACCCTTCCTTTCCCCACGCAGAGGTGACTCTCCCATGCTGTTGCCATCTTCTGCTGTCACCATCATTTCAGAGACAAAGCTTCCTCTGAATATCAAACCCCAGATCATTCTCTGCCTTAACCCTTCCTGCTTTCTGGATTTCCCTAGGGTTTTCTCTGCTTTGGCAGGGATCTAAAGACCTCACGCTCTTCACCAAGAATCCACTTTAGTGTTTGCTTAGTGTTTACATCCATGAACAAGAGAAAAGACAGAATCTATAGATACAGTAGAATATAATCTTCTTGCCATTGTGAATAATTTAAAGTCATTGCCTACAAAACAGATCACCTATAATGCAGGTTAAAGGGGAAATATATGGGTCCAGAAAGAAAGTGGACCTAGAAAACAGCAAAATTATATAACCAGATGAAAAAACTGCTGTGCTGTTGGTTAAGATATTGGTTAAGAACTCAAATCAGCATTATTGAGTCTTACCAAGAATAACAAAAAAGTGCAGTTGTAGCCTGTGTAGCTGGGCATGGGGGTGGAACACAGAACCTGTGGATGGGGCTTTACATGCACAGCATAAGGAAGGTCAGGCATCCAATATAGGATTGAAATTACATTTTCACCCTATTCAACATTCAGGAACTTTCAGCCACTTTGCAGTGAAAATGCAAATACAAAGATGAAGATTCGCCTTACTTCACATTCACAGATCAGAACCTGGAAGAAAGTTTCTACATCTCCTCTTCAGGTCAGCATACTTCTAAAATGGGCTGGTGATGGAAATGTTTCTGTCTATTTAGTCTATTTAGTAGAAGTAAAGTTGTAGAGGACAAAGTGGGAGACCAGAAATTAATTTCCTCCAGTCTTTCAAGTATCAAATGTCCTACTTGTCTGAGTTGAATTTAAAGGGTGTTGACCATAAAGTGTGTAATCGGGTTTCTGCCCAAAACTATGTTGTGCAGTCTGCAGAATGATATATCTCTGTGGAGGTGCCTGTCTAGTGACTTTTGAGGTTTTTTGCTACACATTAGTGTAACTTGAAGAGAAAAAGTAGACTGTGAATAAAACCCCATCTCTTTCTTTCTAAACAATGTCATCCCTGAGAAGAGGACATTTTCCTTGGAAAATGTTGGTTTCAACCCCTTCAGTCAGAGCAAAGTGTTGAATCTGAGCCTAACTTCCTAAGTAAATCACTTAACCAAAGAATTTTATATGAAAGGTGGGTGGCAGATCCTCCTCCACTGTCTGTTCTAAAAATCACCCACAAATCATTTTCCAAGGAGCTTTCTGGGCGTGTGTTGGGTGTTTTTTTGAGAATGTCTGCAGGTTTGAGCTCCCCAGGAGACTTCAGCAGAGGAATGCCTTGCTTCATAGGTGGGAGATAGCTATCAAGCTGCTTAAACTGTTCTGGGCATGTGCCAAAGCAGTGCTCTGGACACCCAGAAGAGCTGAAGCACAGACAGGCAGGTGCCTTCAGTAAGATTCAAATAAAACACCTAAGCACTTATGGTGCAAACAAGGAGAATTTCATCAAAGAAAGAGAAAAGTGATTTTCCTTATAACGTTTGCCCCACTAACGTACTCAAAACTTCCATTATAAAATTTACTTTCATCCATAAAATTACACCACTGACACCTTGCTGAAATAAATACACAGACTGCCATCTCCCGCAGTGCATTTGGGATTTACAGAGTAGGTATTCTACTGAGTCCCCCAAGGATCCCCTGTTTCTAGGCATGCTTAGACCATGTCTAATGCATAGCAGCAGCACTAGTTTCAACACAGGGCAGAGCAGCCACTGTCACTTTAATTCAAAAATACTGGTGTAGGAGAAGCAGTGGTGGTGGTGGTGGTGGTGGAATCCACTTTTTGCATACTAGCCTACAGGATTGACTGCCTACAAAACCATGGATGACCCAGGTTCATTGAATTCTGGCATCAGACGGCAAGCACAAGAGCAGATAAATCCTTCCTGGTGAAGCCATGGTGTTATCTGGCAAGGCTTCTATAATAACGTAATTATTGTGTTTTTTCATGGTTTTCCCAATGAAATACATTTTGAAGAAATTATAGACATTTTTCCTGCCCCAGTTTGGCCTGCAGTTAGGTTAATTAACCTCTTCTGTTCAATAAGCTTCCCTGCTCTGTGAAAGAATAACTCAATCTAGCATGCCATATTCCAAATGGATGGTGACTGCACCACAGCCACCTACCCCCGTCTGTGACTAGGATGAATTTAGCCCACTGCCACTGAAAAGGGCAAACAGTGACAGCAGCTGTCTGTGGGACAGGATGATAACAAAGTGTGAATAACAAGCCTCCTTTTCACGTAGATATTATGCAGATTATTCTTATTTGGTAACACTTGGAGTATACTGAGAAACTTAAACACATGCTGTTTGGTTAAGTAAACTATGAAAGAATATGGGAACCGAAAAGAACTGATAAAAGAAAAAAAAAGCTCAACCTCATTGCCAGATTGGATTCAAAATTCTGCAAAGCTGGTGAAGGTAGGCTGGAGAAAACAAAAGGCAGCAATGCTATCTATGACACAAGAAGAAAAATAGGAAACTCAGCACAGGGTTTAAAGATGTCTGTGGAGGTGGGTGAGTCATTGTTGCTCACACTTTGAAGTGAAGGAGACAAGCCTGTGCGTCATATATTATTTCCTCTTAATCTGCAGAGAACAGGCCATCCCAAGCCATTGATGGAAGCCAAACACTTGGAGCACAAACGAAACGTGACTGGACATGGGTTTCTCTTAGTCAGGCATCCTGGGAGCCCAGAACCGCAAGTCAGACTCTGTCAGCAGTTGAAATACCTTTGGTTTACAGGTTAACAACCTGGCGATAAAAATGAACTGTGGCTGAAACTAAGTCTACGTGGGCCTGATGTAATTAGGAGCCAAGTTTCATACCGCTATAGGGCTGATACTACACCCACTGAAGTCAATGATAATCTTTCCATGAATAACAGAGGCAGATCTTTTCATCTCATGATGCCTGTACTTATAAAACAGGGATAACGGTACTTTCTTTCTCCTTTATTTGCAGCCTCAAAAACATTTTACAATGAGGACTGTCTCCTTCTAGGCACTCCATGTGGCATTTAACACCTCCAGATTTCTCTCTTATTTGGAATTTGAAGCTAGAAAAACACATTACGACTGGCATGACATATCCAACAGATCGGATGTTTGCTGTATGCAGACTACCACAGACTTGTGGAGATCTGAATATCTAAGTCTATGGCTACCAATAGAAACACTGTAAGTAAGTGCTACTGGCAGTTTTTGAAACGCTTGTTTAAAAACTCTAGGGTTTTTATTTCTTTTTCTTTGAGCTACTGCAGTAGTATAAAGCTTGTGAAGGCAGCATAGAACTCTGTAGTACTCTACAGGTGCAAGGTTGACTCCACCAGTGAAGACAACTATTAAGTTGAATAAGTTGGATATGTATATTTTATTCATACAGTGCTGTTTAAATGTGCAGTTCAATGTATTACAGTAAGATCAATCTCTAGCATGGACAGGACAGACAGCAAAAGAAAGCCTTGCATGATCTGTATTGTATTGATTCATATTGATAATTGAGCTGGACCCTTCATTTCATCTTTAAGTCACTTATATGAATTTATGCTTGGTTTGGGGTTTTTTCCCTTCATGGGAAGCAACTCTACCTTGCATAGACTTTATTACTCACTGCTTTGGAAGAGATGCTGGCAGACTCTTTAGTTTGCATCCTCTGTAGGGCTTGGGTCTTCTTTTTTTTCCTTTTTTTTTTCTTTTCAAGTAAATATATGTTTACTTGAATATGACGTGCTGACAAAGCATTTTGTTGCACTTTTGTAACAAAGCCCCACACCATCCAAAAACACACAAATATAAACACTAAATGAAAGGATATTAAGTCTTATTTAGGCTTGAGTTGACAGTCATGCCCTTTCTAGGTTCTAAGAACCTTATTAATGAATATGATCAAATAAAATTATGTTAAACTTGAGATGAATATTTCCTCAGAGCCCCGAAATGTCCTCACTTAGACCTCTAGACCCTGACAAACTTTTGTTATGTCACAGCATACTTGAAAGGTCACAATATCAGTAGAAAAGCCAGAGGTATCAGCCCTTCAGCCTTTGTAATTTGCTGAGCCATTCCATCTCAAAAACCTGGTCTCTGTCGTAGTGGAACTGCACATTTTAAGGCTAGAAAATTCTCTCAAAATTATAGACTCTTTCAAAACTTTTGTAAGCCAAATACTTTGTTGTTGCTCTTGGAAGAAAACAAATCCTTGGGCAACCGAGCATAGAAAATAGGGCTGAACAACCTGTTCAGAAATCCCAACCTGCCTAAACACAGCAAGTTTCAGCTTGAAGAGGACTGATTGTGCTGAGGATGGCCTGAAGCCCACATAGTGCAGCTAACTTCCGTGTCAGTTAGGAGTTTCAATGAGCTGGGTACACGCTTTCCTTTAAAGAGAAGGCTCCACTCATCTATTTGAGTCTGATTTAGTTTTGCTGACAAAATGCGAACAAGAAAAAGCAAAAAAAAAAGTGCTAAAATAACCTGGGTGGCATTTTTTTCAGTATTGTAGACATCATAATCCCGTGAGATGCTTGTGAGGGTTTTATGGATGCCAATATCTTCTACTCCATACTCAGAAAGGTCCCAGATGTGAAAAATTTCTGTGAATCTCTCATGGTGGCAGTGGAAAAATGTAGAAAGGAGCAAAGGGTACTGATTCACTACAGTGTTTTATTCCAAAACGACACATGGATGTAATATTGCTGGGATCGATTAAGTCACATAAACATAAAATTGGGTCAAAGAAGTAGGGTGGATTTGGCTCAAAAGATGTATTAATGTTTGGAGGAAGGGGACACTGCCTCCTACTCCTTCAAAATAACATGCAATGTTTTTTACATTAAATAACAGTGGCTGCCAACGAGACACCAGGCTGGTTGAAAACACTTTCACATGACTGCAGGTAACCATGTGTTCTAAACTAGCTGAGACCTGGGAAAACACTCTAGGCAGTGGTAGGCAGACAGGTAAACTTAGCCTCATGCTTTGCTTTTAGAAGTTCCAGTACGTACTGCCACAACCAGTTTTTGTTTTGTTTTTTTTCCCAGAGAGCCAGTCTGTAACCACAGACAAATGTTTTTCTCTGTTGAAACTCATCCTTATGGCACGACAGCCTGGATAATTCTTGGTTATACTACATATATAATACGAATGCTTAAACATAAAAGGGATGAAAGACCAAAGTGGGAGAAATTTCCCTCAATTTTACGTTCCCAAAAAGCAAAATCTGGCATATCCAGGTCTTTTTGTTGTTCCTAGATGCTGAAACAGGGGATAGGAACAGCAGCCATTGCTGCCAGTTAGGTTTCTGTATTTGTTTAAGAAATCTTTCTCTTAGGTTTCTCTTTTGTCAGTTTTTTTACGTATTCTCTCATACTCTGGATTGAACTCTTGTCAATAACCCACGATATGAAGACTTTGTCTTCTAGTTTCTGTTGTCTACAATCTGTCATCTAGCTTCTGTCTTGTTCACCTTTTGTGACTAACCTTGTAAATCCTCCTTTATCTCACTTATGTAATTGTGCCAATAAAAATTTCAACAAAATAACATTGTGTTCATGTCCTATGACTGTCTCAAAATACTCGAGTTAGCAGTTTAAGGTGTAAAAAAAAAATTCTGTTCTTTGTTGCTTGCCCTAAAAATTCCTCCTTGACATCTGAAAGTCAAACTGCTCTTTCTCCATACATTTAAACAGCTATAAAAATTCAGCTTTGAAAATCTGGGGCTCAGTTCAGTAAAGTACAACCATTTACTTAATAATGGATGAGACAAGGCTGATCCAGATCACTTTTCCATGTATGGGCTGTGCAAGGCCAGCCAGAGCTAGGGAAGCAAGAAAATTGTTTTCATAAGCAGCACAGGTGAGCACAACTGAAGGAAAACTTCATCATTTCATTCTCACGAGTATTTGTGTTCACACTTTTCATTTGGTCAAGGGTTCTCTGGCTTACGCAGGTGCTTACCACATTCCTGAGGGGTTTTGGAGCTGCCATTATGGACTGAGCTGGGTATCACCGACAGGATCATGCTCACACAGAGATGTTGTTCAGCTACACAGCTGCGCCAAAGGAGCCAGTGCTCTGTTGTTTAGTCGTACTCCAACTATCTTTACTCATAGTGAGTAATTCTTTTGAAGTCAGTGTGTCTACGCATGTGAGTAATGGCCTCAGGATCCGGCCCTTCAACACTGTATGACATGTTGTGTTTCAAATGCTTCTGCACTGTTGTTTTTAAAACTTCATTGCGATTCACCTACTGGAATTATCTTCTGAATAGCTTCTTTCCATGGATTCCATTATGTATATTCTTTTATTTATTACATTTTCACTTTGATCTGCATGCCAATCTAGATAAACTCAATAAAGATAGAATTTTAATGAACACAAGGAACTATGTGTAGCTGCAACAGCCAGTTTTACTAGTTTTATGGGTGTGTGCATTTATTTTTACTTGTGTAATATCCAGCTTGCAAGGTTACAGTGTGTGAAACACTTCATATTCGTTTGATTGCTGTAAAGAATGAGATATCTCTACAATTTTCATAACTATCATTGGTACCTCATTTTATCCGTTTGAATATTTGTCTTCAGTTATACAGAATTAAAGAAGACTGTTAAGAAAAACAAATACTGAATGGAATCATGACAAAGATCAATATTTTTCAGAGACAATACCTAGGAGTCTTTCAGAACAGGGACTGTTAACAGTGAAATGTCTGCCATCTGGCTCCAGGTAGGTTACAGATGGATGTTTCCAAGGTCAGGATCAAAGAAACTTAAAACTTGCTTAAAGGTAGCCTGCAGTAGAAAGGGTTGGAAACAAGCAACAGTTTCTAGGTGTCTGTCTTCTAGTAGAGGAGAAGGGCAACAGGACTGAGAGGAACATGTGAAAAACACACAAGGAAGAACTAAGGCTCAGATGGATGTGTACAAGACTTTTGCCATCTTTTTTTACTGTTATGTATCTTTTGATAAGTAATGCATGGGTTACTCAGATAAGGCAATCAACACAACCTCTTGGAGAGATGTTTTTGTACACATGTCATAGCCAGACAAGTAATGATGAGGAGAGCGAGGCAGCCTTCCCCAGTCCAAGGTCCAGCCATAGAGCTGTTAGACAGTTTCTATCACAACAGACAGGGGACAAGAAACAGAGCAGGTTCCAAATGTGAGAGATTAAAAAAAAAAAAAAATAGTAAAAAGGGAAAGAAGAGAGGTCTGGGATAAAGGAGGTCTTGCAAGAGGATCTAAAACAGAAGGTGCTTTAACAGATAACAAGAACCAGAGCTGTGTAGGTACCTGAAATTATTCATAATACAAGAATTAGACTTCGTTGTCTGTAGTGTAACAACATTAATAAGCATGATCGTTGCTTCATAATCAAAATGGTTGCTACTAAAGGGACGATGTCTTAACTACAGTCACACAGGCAGTTTGTGTTCCTTTTCATTTTTCTGGAAACATTGGATTACCCAACCATTGAAGCCACTTGTGGGTGTTTGGACTGTGGCACATGGACCGCAAGCACATTGAACCAAAAAGCATTTCCCAGTAAGTGTACCCATAGCAACTTCCACTGAGGCCCTCCAAAAAAAAGGAACAACCAGGGCTTTACTTGGTTCAGGGTTCAGGGTTCAGTTCATTATAGTGAAGTCATAATGTGGTGCAATTCACGATAGTAGAGCTATAATGTTGTGGACCTACTTCTCAGCACGCGGATTCTGGAAATGAAGCTGATACCAGCTGTCTGTCCAAGGTGGACATACACACTTATCTGTCTGGGGGAAAGCTGACATGAACCAAACTCATTCCCCTTCCAGATTCCAGTGGCAAATACCTTTATTGGAAGATATTTATGCTTTTCTTTACCAGAAACTTGCTATAGTTTAGCAATTGACAACAAAGATGAAAACAGCACCATATGTCTAACCAGCCCTCAGTGAAACACCAGTGGACAGACTCACTATCATAATTCTTTGCTGTGTACTAAAAGTGTTATGATAAACCAGTAGATGCAGCTGGAATACAAATTAGGAAATAAGAGGCCGATTCTCTTTCCTAAATTTACCTTAACCTTCCAGTGCTATTTCAGAGGCATGAGGTATCACAGTTCAAAGATCACCAGTTTCAAGAGTTCATCTGACTATCTTCTTGATGAAAATAATTAAAATGCTTCTCTAGAAAAGGACAGAAGGACTCCAGAAATGTAGAGGTTGTAGCAGCTGAAGCAATTGGTGCCACAGAAATAGTAATAATGCTGTGTCCATGAGACAGTGTAAGCGTGGAAAACAGGGCTCTGCTGGAAGGATCAGGAAAAGGAGGATGAAGTACACAAATGATGAGACACAGTATGTTGTTGCAATAGTGGGAAGAATCTGTTATGTACATCAGACAAGGAGCAAGAAGGTTTGCTTGCCTCTCAATTATGCAGGATGTTTGACTGTTCGTGTTTTGTCAGTGCTTTGTCCCAGAAGTTGTTTATGCTTGACTATGAATGCCTACGTGAGAGGTTTTGGTCCTTGTTTCAATATTTTGCTCAACTCTCCCATCCCTCACGTCAAGCTCATTCTCCTTTTTTCAGAGCTGATCTTTTCCTCAATATGTCCTCAATGCAGCACTGGAGTTACCTGGACAACCAGGGCTTGGTCTGTGTTCTGCATTTCTGCTGGGACAGTTTTGTCACTACACATGGGATTTCCAGGTTTTCAAAAATAGGGACACACCAGTAAGAGACCTGTCTATACTGGCCATAGGCCTGGAAATAGACTACTTTTACACCAGCAAGGTATTCCAGTAGAATTCTAGTATGGTTTGTGTTGGAAGGGACCTTAAAGATCACCTGGTTTCAACCCCCCAGCCTTGTCTTGAAACCCTCCAGGAACGGGGAGTCCACAACTTCTCTGTGCAACCTGTTCCAGTGCCTCACCACCCTTATAGTAAAGAATTTCTATATTCTATACTAGAATGCTTTTCTATACTCTTGTGCTTGAAGCTGTTTAGACAGCTGCAAGTGCAGAGTGCATATCTCTCCGTATTTTGTTCAGATCTGATCTTCTGCCTTGTTTCAGGAAAGTATTAGTCTGATTTGAAAGTAGTGGAGAATCTTTGCTAATTTTCATGCAGAAATGATAAAGTAAGAATCATCTATTTCCCTATGCTCAACTCCATGGTATGGCAAGGCTTGACTTCAAATCATTAACAGAAATATGTTACAAAAAATTTGGAATTTCCAACTGTATAAAAATCCATGCAATAAAAAAACCATGTGTCTTGCTGATTTTAGAAGTGAGAGAAGTGAGTTACTGTCTATGTTGGTCCTAGTGCATCCTTTGACATAATCTGGACAGTTACAGCACAACACAATATAAATATGGGTAGTATCCCAGCCTCTGCACTTCCAAGAGCCAGTCCTACTTCACTGGCTTCAAGGAAACCTGAAGAATGAAACCAGAATATGGTGCCCTACAGGCTGGGTAAATACATAGCAAAGATGTGTAGCTTTGCAGGTTCAATCAAGGAAAGCCAACAGCAAGAAAAAGGTGTTTGCCCATTACCACAAAGAAATATATACCAGGAAAATAATTTCACATCCCTCACCTTCACCTCAAAGAGAAAATAACCACAGGAGGTGCACCCTTGGTGTACACACACCTTCCCAGGTGAACAGGCTGGAAGAACAAGGAGGCCTCCTGAGATCCCTGCAGCTGTGTGGAACTATCCGTGAACTCTTACCACGAAAGAGTCAGCTTTGGGTTGCTGGAGAGCGAATCTCAGTGGAATACCTGGAAATCTTGCCGGGCACCCCATGCGGGCCTGCTGATGGCATGAGGCAGCAGAGACACAGAATTGATCAGTGGCTGTGACAGCCGTGGGGTGGCTTCAGTGACTTCATGCCTCAGAGACCTGAAGCTGTGCTGCCAGGCGCCTGCCTCGCTCATGCCCCAGGGCTGCAACATTTTCTCCACTGCCATGTCCCTACAGGAGAAGGTTTCCCTTTTCGGTTGGGCCGGGCATCCATGCCCTATGGGCTGGGCTGGGGCTGGAGCTCTATTCCAGACAACCTGCAGCCACCCCTGTGGGAGGAAGGCGAACACAGACATCTCACTACTGCACAGAAGGTGAACACTAATTGTATTGTAGTTATCATAGGAGAAGCCTTTTGTGTGCATTAATGTGCAGCCCACAAAGAATGCACTAAACCCCCAACTAGATCCTAGGTTAAAAAAAATTTCCGTCCTGTGACTACAGAGTCTTTGCTGTCCATGAATCTGTACAGATGATGCATCCCTTGCATCAGCTGCAGCAATGTCTGATCCTTCACATGCCTTAAAGCCAATGGTCTATCACCTCACTCTCCACACAACAGAGCCTGCTTTATTATTACAGTGAGCACAACCTTGTACTCCATCAGCCATTCATTTATGTGTGTCTCTTTGCTAACAAATGGATCTCATATGAATGCTATTGACAGGACTCAAGTTCTTTTGTTGCAAAAAGTGTGGATTTAAGACAAAATATTTTTAAAATTACTGTCACATTCACAACTTCTCTTCTAAAGGAAAACCGCCTCTCCATTTTCTCTGATGCAAAAATAAATGAAGCATTTTGGCTTTCTTTTAAGCAGAATGATAAATGCAACTTGAAATCTGTGCAGCACATTTTCTTCTCAATCAATTCAAGACATTCATGTCATTCATGACAATAAAATCTTGCTAAGATAACAAAAAAGCCAATTATTCTCACAAACTTTTCTCATTGAGCATACTGAGGACAACATCCAGAGCTCACTACTTACAGGCAGATATATTTGCAAAGAACAAGTGCTCTGAAACAAAAAACAATGCAAAGTGATGCAAATTAAGCAAATGTGATGCAAATGAACATCCCTAGTGTCATTAAAAAATATTGAGATAGGGCTTGGAAATGAGAATCTAGACAAATAAAAAGCAATTGGAAACATGTATTTTACAACTAAATGTCAGTATGTACATTAAATGCAAATGTTACAATTGTTCTGAGAGAGAGATTAAAACTTTACCCTTTGGGATTAACTATTTGGGAAGAAACTGATTAAAGGGGTATTTGCCATCTAATAAATTTCCACAACACTACAGCAAAACCCTTTGAAACATAATTCTGATTTAGAAAATTTAAAGCTTCAATATGAATAATCATGAATATTCATGAAAATCATCAAGTAATAAGAAAACACTGACATCAGAATTACGAGACTTTCTTTCTGTAGACAAAAAGTAGTAGGGTATCATGGCAAAAATATACCATTCCAAGAAGTCTCCTAATAATCAATTTTAAAATAGGTGTTTGATTTCAGTTTTATGTGGTGGGTCAATGAATGCAGAGAATAAGGCTGGAAATGACCTTAAGAGGTTTCTGTGTTCCCAAATCACCCCTACAGACATTTTTCTAGCCCATCCAAAAAAGGAGATTTTCAATTCCCCAAGTGAATCTATCTTTTTATGGTAATCTCCTTACTGTAGCAGACTTTTGCATCCCCTCTTCGGTCTTTCCCTTTTAGACCAAGTAATTCTCTTTCTGTCACTCTTCTTTTGTACATCCTGTTTTCTAAACCTCTTCCTCTGCTTGTTACCCTCTCCTGGAGTTCAAGTGCAGCACCCAAAAGCGGCAGAATCTTCCAGCTGAGGTTTCATCAATGCCAAACAGAGCAAAGGAGTCACTTCCTGTCTCTTACAGATGATGCTCATGATCACATCGTGCTGAATTTTCTTGTTCACAACAGCCTCAGACTGCTGACTTGGCTTGTGCTTCATAGTAATCCTTTTCTGTTGTGCTGCTGTAACTCTCATTATTCTCTATTTTATTTGTGTGCTTGATTTTTCCTTCTAAACTGGAGTTCTCTGCACTTCCCCCTGCTTAGTTTCTCTCTGAATTTCAGGCCATTTCCCCCACTTTGCCCTTTTGATCTGTGAAGATCTCCAACGTTCTTGGAGTATCATCCTATTGGTGCCATCTGCTAATTAACTGTGAGAGGGTGTGTGTGTGCGTGTGTTTGCCCTCTAGCCTGCTGTCTACACCCTTCACGAAAAGCCAGATTAAGCCTGGGATGAAGATAAAAGTCTGCAAGGACCCTACTCAAGGACTTCACAATTTTGCAGTGAGTGCTTACTCTCTAAGAGAGATGCTTCAGGCTGTCCTTCTGCCCTATTATTTCCTGTAGGCTGTTTTTCCTTACCTTGCTCATGAAATATGGTGTCAGAAAATTCTCACCAAATATTTATCCGCTGTTCCCCCACCCTTCAGTAGGTTAGTTATCCACTCCAAGAAGGAAGAGGGCAAATTATGGTAATATTTTTGTGCTGAAACATGAAGTTATCCTTACATTCTAAACAAAATTCTAAAGTAAAACAATTTTTAAAATAAATGCCTGAACTTTTATATTAGTGATTTAACAAACTTTGCATGTTAAAAAAAGAAAAAGTACACTAAACACACTCATACTACAGGCATTTATAAATACTTCTGATCAGACAGCAAATGAGTAAAACTTATTCTTCACTTATAAACTGTTTGACTTTGGCATCTGCCATATAATGTGTCTGTACAAAGAGAAGGTTAGTCATGCAACATAACTATTTTCCCACCTATTCTTGTCACAAAGCTTTCTGAAAGTGCAGTTTCTTTCTTCACTCCCTCAGAATAGTATCTCATGGCCAGAAACTCTTATGTTGTGTAAATATCTTTTAGGGCATTTGATCTTTTCTCTCTTCTTTCCTCCTCTTCCATTAGCAGTTTTTATTGCAGCTGCTTGAATACAAGGTAATGAAAGCTCATGTTTCTGTTTACACTAGGTCCATATTGGTACACAGAACAAGCAAGGAAACAAAAACCTTGGGCATCATTAGAGAGGTTGTCATCAAACAACCACTATTTTGTAGTTTTTACTTTAATCAGTGTCAGGAATGACATTTCAGGACCTGGCAATTCATGCATTAAAAGGATTTTTTGGGGGATTCTTTGAAAATACTCTTTTATTTCTGTGTGCAGTGAAAGGCAGTACATTCTAACCCGATAAATAATTTAAATTTGATAATAGTTTTTGCTTGTTTATGGTGCATGACCAGTTAGTGATTTGTGATTGCATAATGAATTCTGTTTTTCAGACAAGGTGTGCAGCTCCACTCAGTGTTACATGGGACGGGAGGCAAATCAGACTGTTACTTGCATGCCCTGGGAGTCCTGTAGGCTTTTGCAGGAGAGCAGTGGAAAGTCTCCAGCAGTGGCAATGGTGCTGTTTTATCACGAGGGACAAGGATGATACGAAAAGCCAGGTGGAGAGTGCATCCTTCTTGCAGCTGAGAAGAGCTCTGTCTTTCTACATTACTGTAGTAGGGCACATGACAAGAAAGAAAATAATCAGAAAAAAAAATTCTCCCACAAGCCTTCCATTTCCTGCTGAATTTTCTCTGCACAGTGACACGGGAGATACTAAAGTCCAGTGGCTTTTTCATCCACTGGTCCCATAAGGTCTGCAGGCAGCTTTACAGCAAAGAAAAGGAGACATACTGAATTATGGCTTTGCAGTTTCAGCTGTGACAAACCTGAAGGATCAGATGGATTATCAATGCATTATAGATATACAAACAGATCGATGACAGAACGTGTAGAACAAAAATTTTATTGAGACAATTCTCGTAATATGCTTTAGGAATTGAATATGGCAAGGTTAACATGGATAGATAGATAGAAAGACAGATAGACAGACAGAGGGACAGATCTGGAATGAGGAACTGTCTACCCTGTACAAAGATAAGTGGTTGGGGAAATGTTCTATTTGTATTCGATCAGTACATAAATATTACAGTTTCCATGGTGTTGGTATTTGTCAAACTACTTTCTAAGGAGAAGCTCAAATACTGAATAGTTAAATGACTAAGAATGTCTTTTGAATGTTAGTTACTTCAAAAACTTAGTATGTAACAATATCCACCCAAAGCATTTACAAATTCCAAACCACCACAATTATTTTTGAAATTATAACCCCTCCCATGAAATATGTATAAACAGAACTCTCCCTAGTGAGTGCTTGAAAATCTGGCCCTTTGGCCCCAGTCTTTGGTTCCTTGGTTAGTTAATTAATAGGCTTTTCCCAGAAAATAAATTTCATACAAATCCAAACAATGGACAAATTCATGGAAAACGTGAACAGCTCGTAGGCGAATCATGAAGAGAAGAAGCAGTTGGAGTTCTTCAAACAATGTGATAGATTATAAGAGTTCTTATTTTGCTTAGTACCAGAAAGAGTGGGATCCTAGTACATCTGAGAGATGGTGTGGTAACAAACCTGTAGATGGCTAACATAACTCTAGAGAGGAAATGACATTCATATATTGCTACCATTTGCTCTCTTTATTTCCTGCACTCCGGTTAAATTTAACTTGTTTTTCCTAATTCTCCATAATACAGAAACTGCAATTTGTTGAAATACATTACTGTACAAGCGGGCTCTGCAATTGTTATTCTCTAATTACTACATGGAGTACTAAAGAAATCATTACAGAACGAGTGATGAACGTGTTTATACACCTTTAAAAATCCCATTTCCCTGCATCTATATTTTTAGTCACTATTTTCAAGCCCACTGATAGTTAATTGTGTTCAGAGGATACCATTCACAGGCTTGAAGTTATAAATGTTCCCGAGTGCTTTGCAAAATAAGCGTCTACTTTATCTACCAAGTGGAACTACAAACAGCTGGAAACTCTTTATTAAGCAGCCGGAAGGGAGTGAAATAAAATGAGAATTTAATAAAACATAAAAATGTTCCAGTGACTGGTTTTGCATGAAAAATTCAAGCAAACTCCAAACACTTTGGAATGGAAGTCTCCAAGGCATATCAGTGTATTTTGAGCAACAAAAACCCACCCTTGTGCTCACATATTTCATTACCCACTCGCTGGCTTCATCGGGCACTTCTGAATAAGACAAACTCTCATTAAAATTAATGGTAGTTCTGCCTAAACATGCACCTGCAGGATCAGGCTTCACTTGCTGAAACTCACATTTACTCCCTGAAACTAGCAGCAGATCAGCATGTTGATAAGCACTGAATACATTACCGCAGGAGAACATACAAAGCTGCATTTGAACAGGTGACATTTCCTTTTCAAGGCAGACCTGTTCAAAAGTTTAGCATTAATCATTTCTAAACAGGCATAACAGAATTATCTACTATATCTGTCAACTTTCTGCTTCTTATAAAGGTAAACTTCTTCAACTTGTAGAAAGTGATGTCAAAAAACAATAAAGTAGGGCCACTGATTAATGACTCAGCGCAATTTAACTGCAGCATCAGAACTTGCTCTATCAACAACTGCTACAAGTCAGCAATATATCTGTATATATGTATATACTGCTTGAAGTAAGAGACAATATTTGGTTTGGTTACCTCAGGCTCAGTTTTGCAGAACACTATGGTCACAAGTGACTTTTCACAGTTGAGTGAGCACACTGAACACACCAGACAGGACTAGCAGTCAATATCCATGTAAACTACAAGAGGGTGCCACAGACGCACCTGTGTCCTTACTTGAAGGGCCTCCACGGTTGTTTCAAGTACCTGAACTTCTATAATCCATTGTTTGCAACAAAAAAACGGGAAAGGTGCTTGCATGCAACTAGCAGCACCTGTAGCACTGCAGAAGCACCTACTAGAACCCACAGGGATGCTCATGTGTCTGGGAAAGAGGGTTGCCCTTGATGCTCTCGGTCCTGCTTGTACTGGTGTTCCTAGGGGAGCTGCCTTTGGGATGGGGGCCTGTGGGGTGCACCACAGGATTATGAACTGAGCATGAGTCTCTGGGACTCTGCAAAGATTGATTTCAGCCACAGCTGGGGTTGTGCTTGCAGATTTTGCTCTTTGTGCAGCCCAGCTGCACTTACACTAATGAATGACACTTGCATGGGACCATTCTCCAGCATCAAAACTGGCCAACTCACAGTGTACCATGCCATTAGCATAAAATTCTCTTACTTCCCAAACCAGGGTGGCCAGACTCGTATGGCCACCAGGGAACAGTCTCTGGCCTCTGCTGAGTCCCCAGTCGTGCCAGGGAATTGTTTCGGGAAGTTCTTGGTGGCCCAGGCCAAAATCATGTCAGCAACTGCTCTGATGACTTAAGTTCCAGTGCCCTGGCACCATTTAATTTACTGGTGGAGAGGCAGGCTCAGTGCATGTGGTCTTGGGAGCAGCCTCAGGGAGCATCCCAGAGTGAATGTAGAAATATCCCCTGAGGCTATCGATGGGACAAGTAACTCTCTGAGCTGAGCAAGATTATCAACATCTGGCCTGTAATTAACAGCACTGTCCAAGCTGACAATACACTGATAGAGTAATACTTAGCACTGTCATGGCTTGCTCTGTTTTGATTTAACTAAACAGTATACATTAACTATTATTAACAGCACATTCATTGTTAACAACACATTACCTAAATGCTTCATTAGATTATTGCTTCTCCATTAATACATTAATCAATATGCCTGTAGGTTAAACAATTTGAAAAAAATCTCTCATCTTTATCTCAGAAATAAATGTATTAATTTATTATTCTGTGAGGATACTGATTAAAGAATTGTGAGCATTTAAATTCCTTCCCTACTGGGATATTTTAACTAATCTGGCTGTGGAAATACCACTCTACTTGTATGATCACCAAAGAGCTAGCACATTCCTATAACCTCAGATCTTATCATCACCTCTACAACCTTTGCAGAACCAATTATCAAAGTTTACTCATCAAGAAGCTCCCATTCCACAATAAAAAAAAATGTTGGTGCCAGAGTAATACCTGAATAAGTCCTCCTGATAACCCTGAATCTGGGAGCTTTTATTTGGAGGTTTCCATCTCTATTTGTCTTCAACAGAAGGATAAGCAAAACTAAGTATGTACCCAGATGCGACTGCCAAAGGCACTAACTTAAAAGACCTAGAGAGACAAAAGAGTGGCTTATACCACATTTTGTAAAACCTAGACAATGGAAGAGCTGACAACAACTGCTTTGTATACAACAACTTAGCAGTTAGGGCGTTCCTGAAGAACATGGAAGAGATATGGAGCCTATGGTAGTTTCCCATCTGGAGTGGTTCAGCTTCCAAGTCCCCAGGGAGTTCTCCAGCCACCACTGTGTTGAAGTTGCCAGACTGCAGCAAAAACAAACACCGAGACAGAGAGAGAGAGAAAGCAAGAAAGGATATGACTCTTCATCCACCACAAAGGAGAAGAGTCCTAGGTGCTGGTCCTTGTTCCAAGAATTGTTTGTATATCTTAGCTAATGATTATTTCTTGTAAACAGTCCTCATATGAGGCATGGGAATCTCTGGGACTGATCCAAAGCCCACTGAAGTCAATGGAAATCTAAGTTAACTGAAGTCAATAGAAAGTTTTCCACAGATTTCAGTAGGCTTTGGATCACTTCGGGAATACTTCTTGGGTGGTAAAGGCTCCATGCCAATGCACTGGAGGCATGCACTGATTTCATACTAACACACACGTTGTTGTGGCTTATTGCTATATTGGAACCAGTCTTTGAAAAGTATCATAATAACCTGAGGCAAACTAGAGAGTCAATTATTCAAAATGTTGGTCTTGAATGTTTAAAGGCCCAGTCATGGGCTCCTTGGGCTATGTTCCCACTGCCTGCAACAAGAACTTGCTCTGGGGAGGATGGGCAGAGCCAAGCTCAGAGACTCACATTTGCAGGGATTTCGATGCACTTGGCACTGCCAAGCTGCAGTTGAATGCAGAGATAGCCAACCTGACCTGAAACCTTGTAATGTGGGTAACGAACACAATTTAGCTGTATTAGCATAGCACTTTATACGGGTTAACTAGCCCTGCCAAGAGGCAGAGTTCACTAGCCTGAGGAGAAAACTGCACGAAGATAGACTATTTCCGACTCATTTAGAGGTAACTTTGCAAAGCAGTGCTTTGTGCCATGTAGACATGCTAGCTATCCTCCTACTCCAAACATGCACACCTTCCGATTCTGCCCTCTCCATGGAAGGGTCTGTCATGCACTTTGATATCTACATTTTCAGGGGGCATGCGCTGTGGCTTTCCTCTGACCAGGCAAATCAGTCCCAGGTTGAAGTTTGGTGTACAAAATTTTAGCAAAGAGATTCTATTTGCCCTCTTTTTAAAAAAAAACCCTCATCAAAACAAACCGAAAACTAAGATCAGTTATCTCAGTGTTTTCAGCAGTACAAGACTTAGATTCCTGGACACAATTTCCAGCACAAGCCAGCATAGTCTCACCACCAAGCCTAGACCATGTCCTTCATTCCTGCTTGCAGGTTGATGAGTGGCTTTTTCACATCCAAGGATTCCAGTTCAGATTCCTTTTTCTAAAGACACACCTTCCATTAAAACTGTTTTCCTGGCAACTAAGCAAGTCTAATTTGCTCAATGCAATTTTAAGCTTTCTTTAATAATTTGCACAGGGTTTCAGTTAACATACAAGCTGCTACAGTATCCTGACTGAAATAGCACCTAACACTCTACTCCAGGAATAAATTCAGATATAGTACATGATTCTGCAATCCATTTTATGCATTATTTATACTTTGGTGTGTTGATGAATATTGTGCTGGATCTGCCCATGTTTTTGACTTGGGATCTCCTCATGGCAAGTGTCAATGTCTTGGTCTAGTAAGAGGTGTAATTTGTGAGAGAACTAAATGAGAATTGAAGTTGCTCAACTGAGAACCCCACAGGATTTTCACCATAGAAGGGGATAAGATCTTTGCCCCATAGAGCTAAAGAGATAAATTAAACACTAGCAGACAGATAGACCAGCCACACGCCGTATTTCTCAAGTGAGTTACCACATTGTGGGCATTCATATTACCGGCTGCTGAGGTGCAAGAAAAAGGAGGATCAGTTTGATCTGATGTGAACCACCTTGGTTCTATGAGCATCTGTATCCAGTAGGCAATGTAATGCAAAGTATCTTTCTGCACAGCCCTCCCCCTGACTGTCTGGAGGTTGCTGGCAGAATCCTGCTGCAGGACACAGGAAAGACATGTTTCCCCTTTTGGAGGTACCCTGCACCCACACTGCCAGTAGCTGAAGTAGGCAGACCCACGAAGTACAACAAGCACCTCCTTTTGCAGGCTGTCATGGGCTACCAAGGAGGTAACTGCAAGGACACAAAGCCCCTTGCAGGTTCTGTCTATAAATTTGATTTCATGTCTGGTAAGGGAAAAAGTCATCCATTGCTATGGCAAGATACCAATGCAAAGGCAGTTCTCGGCTACTTCTGCTGAAAGTTATGTTTCAAAATCCACTCAGCCAGTTGCACTTAGAAAAATAACTTCTCAAAACAACAAAGAACTGAATTCTGAACTCAGAGAAGGGATAAAGAATGGAGCTGTCACCATAACAGAGATGCAGCTCTGTACTTAGGAGGGAACTGTGCACTAGTTTTTGTGAAAAATCTGGATATTTAGAACCATGAAGGCAAACAAGGGTTTCAACAATCATTTACAGCATTTGGAATTTTCATAATTTGAAACTTTCCAAGAGTCCTCAATGGGCAAACATCCTGCATGCTTGTTGTACTTTCATATGCCCAATAGGCTGTAAAACTTCAAAGAAATTAATTCTGCTGCTTGCTAAAAAACCTTTTTAACATCATACACCTTCAAAAATGTTATGGTACCTGGTGCCAAGAGTCTGTATTTTTAAAATTCCCTACTTCAGTCTGAGTTCTAAACCCATTAAACTCAGTAAGAGTTTTGACGCTGACTTAAAAGAGTGGAAGATCAAACAATTATCTGACAGACTATAACAAGACTCAGAAATAATTAGGGAGTTTTGAAGCCTATCCATACAGGGGATTTTTCTTTACTTTAAATAAGAAATGTATTCAGAAATGTATTTTGGAAATATTAATTTAAATTTAGAAGTGGGGAGATTTAGCATAAAGGCAGATGTTTGACTCTATCTTTTGGTCTTGTTTCATACATTTTGCACATTTTTCACATCTTTTCTTATCTAAATAAGACTAGGGGAAGCCAGGATAATAGTTAGGTTGGTTCTAATGCAGTTAATTTCACTGAACTGTGTGGGCTGCAGTAAGATTTTTGATGTATCTGCAGTTAAAGCCTGAGAGCAAATTGTTTCCAAAATTGATTTTATCAAAAGAAAGATAAGTGGATTCATACACAAGTCCCAAGTCATTGATTTGTGCTGAGACATTTTGTCAAAACACAGTGTTTATTAAGAGAGAACCTGCAGCTGTATACAACAAAGCAACAGAAAAATTGTGGAGAGGAGCAGTCGTAACCTGTCCCAAGCCATTACTCCAGAAAAGCCAATCTATCCTTAGATGCTGCTGCTGACGTGCCACCCATACTCTCATCAGTCTCCTAGAGCAGAGTAGTAGCTGGCCCCAGTTGTGGATACGCCACAGCCTGCTGAGCAATCAGCTGCCTAGACAAGGTCTTTCCCAGGTCATGCAGGGGTGGGGGACAGGGTGTCTCTGTTCCTCGGGACCAATATGACCAGAATGTATGGAAACAACTATGTTATTGAGAGAACTTCGTGTCTTTGAAGGTATATACACATGCACATTTTATTCTTAAAGCCGAGGATGTCAGCACTTCTTTAAAAAATCAGGAAACTTTTGGGTACTCCTTGAGCATCTCCCGTATTCTTCATGTGGGATAAAATTATTAGTACCCTCTTCTGACAACACAGAGTGCCTGAGTTTTTCTAGAATATGCTGTTATTCCTGTCAAACCTACATGTAAAATTTTACATATAATCTTTTTTACACTGAATTTGTTTAGTATCTAGATAACAGCATAAGCTCTTTCGCTACCTCTATGTGCAACCACAAAACCTAGAAAAAGTAATAAGATAGCAGGAGAATGTTAGTTTGTGTTTCATGGTTTGTAAAAGACAAACTGACATCTTCTTATTGTAATTGGACTATCAATTTCATATTTTATAGATATTTTAAGGAGCCTGCCACCATAGTAACACAATGCTGTATAGGACTATGAACTCCTAGTCCTTAAAGTGAAATTAAAACGTGAAATTGGTTAAGGTGTTGCATTTCTTGTGCTTATTTCTGCAAATGGTTCAGACACATCTTCATCAAGCACAGAGATGTAAAAGACTACACATCAGTTTTCCAGCGCTTGAAATCATAGGAAAACTTGGCTTTCAACACACCCTGGAGAGCTGTGCCTTGCAGATGTAGTCTTTATCTGAAACATTTAAATAAATTTCATTTTGTCTTTTTATAAATTCACTGATCAGATGTTTCTTTCAGTTTTGACTGGGAATCATAGTCTGACAGCTAACCTTGAGAACACCTCTGCCATGTGACTGCCTGAAGGCATCGGATAGAAGGCACCCAAGCAAAACTGACCCTGTGACAAAGCTCGAACAGGAAGAAATTTGGAAATCCAGATGCCAGGGACACAACCGAAGCATTCATGGATAAGACCACAAGACACGAATAAGCTGAAAGACTCTATTTGGTTCCTTTTTGTCTTGACTGAATTGGCAAAGCAGAAAACCCAGAAGTCTGCATCAAGTAATAATATGGTTTGGAAGCTTTCCTTTTTTCTTTCTTTTCCAAGGATAAAGATAAATTTTGTTACCAAAATAAAAATTCTATTAACTGCATTGCCTCCTGCATAGGAAGACTGACTTTCAACAAGGGGGAAAGCATCAATAAGTAGGGCCCAACATTCTGAAGACAGAAGATAAAGGCTTTTTTTTTCATTTGATTTCAGCTGTCAGACCAATCCATTACCTGGCAAACCCAATTATTCCCTTTCATACAAGGAAAGGGACCAGCAAAAAGATGTGGCTTTCTGTTCCACAGAGAACTTGGGCAACCAGCAGGGAAGAAGAGCGGAACTTGGACATTTCTTTTCCTCTCCCATAAATCAGTGCTACTGTCCAGCAGTGAGAACGTGAGCTGGATGCACACCACGGTGAGTCCTGGGGAGGGAAACAAGGGGATGGGACTCCCAACTGCTGTGCAGGACCTGGAGACTGAATGGGTCCTTTCTATGAGTAACTGGATTTTAGTTAAAAATAAAAAAAAAGGAGATACTTTCTTCAGGTGCCATCTACATTTCACAAAAACTTGAAATTAATACTTTGGTTTCACCTCATTAAAAAACAGAGATTGCCTCAGATTTGCTCATATTGCCTCAGATTTTTGCTATGCAGATTTGCCCCGCACAGATAATTGTAGATAAGTCTTGGCTTTTTACATTTTTTTCCTTTATATTCAGTGCCATCCCAGGCAGTTAATTCGAAACTGTGTAACCACTCAGCTATAAAAACTGGAGTATACCCTCCATTGGCTGGGGGTCAGAAAGCTATTCAGCTCATAGCAAGAATGACCTGTCTATCATGTTGGAAGACCTACCACATAGCTCTGGTCCCCACTGTGTTGGCTAACACTCCACTGACCCTGCTGGTTTCTCAGGCACTTGACTCCCATGTTGTGCCTGCAGTGAGACCTAAGCTTAGGTGTCTACAAGTTGGAGCTGAATCCCAGCCCTTCAGACTGTCATTTAGGCCTCAATTCCATTGCCTGGACTCTGGTCTTTGCACTCCACACAAGATTACTTCCAGAGTATCTCACATGGCCTCCAAAACATCTGTTCTACCCCTGTCCTATCAGCCAGCCTCAGGCAATAGCCCTGTCTGCCCTGAGAAATCTAATGTCACCAAACATGAAATGCTCATCAAACACATAAGCTCACATACCTGATTCAAGCCCTCAGCTTGTATAGACACGGCCTACATCAGCGAGGGCCTCTCTTAGCTGGAGGAGATCTTTGAAAGGGGAAATAACCATCCAGATTGCATAATCTCATTCATTAACTGATATTCTCTGTTTGTGGTCTTTGCTCAGACAATGATTTCAAAACCACCCACTTTTTCCCCATCAAAATAATTTTTTAAAATGTTAGTTTAACTGTAGTTTGATTTCTTAAATTGTCTCCCCGTGTTTTCAGGGGTGCAGAAGGTCTCCATGCCCCAGCCATGTGCCTCCCCAGCAGCACAGGTCTGGGCTGCACGGCATCCCTCCCCAGGCTGCCACTCTGTTCTCCGATGGGGAACTCACTAACCTGCGTGGAGATAGGAAGGGGATATCTCCCTCCTTCTTATTCCATGTATTCTTCGATTGAATCACAGAGTTGTAAAGGCAATGGGATGAGAGCAAGGAATGAACAAAAGCAGCAGAAATATCCAGCACACAGTTCAGACGCTGAGGGATCTTAAGGGTTTGTTTCTCTGGAGCTGTCAGTGGCCCTTTAAGTAACCCAATCTGTTCTAGCTGATGTTGAGATGGCTACTTTAAAACAAAAGGCTTTGTCAGATATAATCCTCGCAGTTTAAAATAGATACAAGTTCAACGAGTTCTATATTTTATTTCTTTAATCCATTTCCTCATGACCAGCATTTATGGGAAAGCTTTAAACTTTTAAACTTGCAATTGATATGATTGCAAACATCATGGATGGTTGTCTGTTATACTAAAATAAGAACTGTTGCTCTGCTGCCATGGCTGGCACCACAAATAAGCCCTTACTGCAGTCTCAGAAACAAATGAAAACGAACTTTTATCAAGTCAGAATAATGCAGGATCTCTCATTATGCCATTTACTTGAGGGAAGACATTTTTTAGAATTCTATTACTGGGGACCTGAGTGGCTTGTATATAAATTTACTCAGCACGGTTTCCAAAGGTCTCATTATTTAAAGCCAATGGTTCATATATATGGATGTCCTCAGTACAGTATTCATTATTTCCCACTCAATTTACTTATAGGTCTTATTAAGTTTATGAAACAAAACCAAAGTGTACAGTGATAGACTTGGGCTTAAATCGGACATCCACACACTCCCACAATAACTTCAAAAATTCATCTAAATGTCTGGTTTGGACCCTTTGAATGAACACCTTTGCACTAACCCCTGTGTTCAGAGAATAGACACACCAGTGGAACAATCTACAAAGGTGTCAAGAGGATTCTCCACCTGAGACCCCTAAATACAAACTGGATCCTTATTTGAAAAGACACATCTCAGCTAAACTGTCTGCAATGCTGGAGATCTGCTCATCTCTTTTTTATATTCTGTTTTCTTTAATCAAGTCCTGAAGAGGCTGCTATTGCTGTGTTCTTATGTTGTGTTCAAATTAAAAGGGATGACTCAAAAAGAGATCAAAGTAACTGGCAGAGAAGTAGTCACAGCATCTCATTTAGAACACCTTTTTTCCTTAAACAAAACCGATTCAGATCTTGTATGGTAAATTGAGTGAGTTCCACACCATCAGCTGTTCCAGAAAGATGGGTTTTTTCAGAATAACTCCATGGTATTTGAAGTCCTGCCTCTTCCTCCTAGACATCAGTGAATCTCATCCTTTCCATGGTCTTTAAGCAAATTTTCCTTTAGAATGCTCCTTTGTAGTTTCTTCCCTCCTGACTGGTTTTTCCTTTTGAATACCAAAATAACCAAATTGCCAACACCCTTGCTATATTTAACAGAGGGCTGGCTGCTGGGAGGTGTTAGACATACAGAAGTTTTGAGTGCTCATTGCCTTGCAAAATAAGGCCAAACTTTGTATTCTAGAAAAGGCTGACACGAATTTACTGTGTAAGATCCTAGAGAGTTGTCAAGTGCTGTCTGTCACTGCTTTCATGATTGAATGAATAAGGTTAGAAGTAACAAACTGATAGAGCAGATATGCGGTGGTTTCTTGACAACACAGGTATTTTCATCAGTAATTTAATTCCACTTGGAGCACTTGTATGGTGAGGAGAGGGTGAGGGAGCAGGGTGAGTCCAGCTGGGGGAAGAGGCAGCTGCTGGGGCACCCAACAGCAGCCCCCAGAACCGACAGCAAGGAGATGGAGCCACGTCCTTCACAGTGGTGTGCAGCAGGAAAACAAGAGGTAGTGGCCTTAAGTTGAAAAGGGGGGAGGTTCAGAGTGGCTATAAGAAAAAAATAAAATCACTATGAAGATAACAGCTCTTTGGAAGTTTTCAAGACATAACTGGATTAAAGCCCTAACAACTTGGCCTGAATTTGTATCATACCCTGTCTTGGGCTGGAGATAGGATGAGAGGCCTTCCGAGGGCTCTTCTTGTCTGAGTGATTCCGTGATTTGTATCTTTAAAGAGGACACATTTCCAGGTTGTCTGCACATACGAGTACAGTCTATGAGCTACAGAGGTATCTACCTTTGTCTGAATTTACTGCAATGATTACACCAGGGCAGAGAGGAAGACTGTATTTTTGTACAGGCAACGTGAGGACAGAAGAAAGCTATATCCACATCATCTACATTTATATTTTAGGTATGCACCACAGGTGCAATTTAAAATAAAGTGAGGGGCTTGTGCTCTTTATATAAACTTGACAAAGATAGGTGCCTCCAGAAGGTGATCAGAGCATCTATTTTGGATCATAAAACCATGATCAATGTCCCCGTCAGTCTCCAGGTTGTGAATGTCATTGATTTGGATGTATATACAGATACAGACACAGCTCTTTGACTCTTTTCACACAACTAGTAGCTATATATGGACACTGTTATTTTGATCAACAACTGGTGCTGAGATGTAATATGTTCCTGTTGGCTGTTATATTTTCAGCTCTGTTGGAGAGATGTGAGTAATATGTTTATTTTGTATGTCAGTAATTTATAGTTTGCATTCCACGGTACTTTCTGCGTGTTACTAGATTTCCGTTTTTCATCCAAGATGCTTTGTAGAGTGGCCAGTTGAGAATTTAAATTTAGGACAAAGATACTTTTTAAAATTAAAAAGAAAAAGAAGCTTTACATGGACAGATAGCTTTAGAAAATAACTGGTATGTGCATACATTTGTTTAACCCCCTAATGTAAATATATACATTCTGAAATGTATTTTAGTCCTCTAAAGAGCTAAGAGCAGCTCTCAAGATCACATGACAAGCAAAACATTTGTTAATCAGAAAAATTACAGCCTATTCATACTTACTGTTTGATTATTTCCACTCTGACCTCAAAGATCCCATTGTTGATTGAACTAGTTATAGTAACTTCTGTTTATTTTTACAACTAGCTATTATGAGTGCAAACTATCCTTATCTCCAAATGATTGATAGGCACATTAAGAAGCTGTTCAACAGGTTGCTAGGTTTGAAGAAATGCTTAAATCATGATTAGTTATTCCTTATCAGCCAAGAATGGGAACTAAGCTCAGATAAATACATGGTGACGAAAATTAGATTTTCAACGTCAAATGCTCTCCGACTGTTTTCTGTGTGCTATTGTTAAGCAGGGGTGCCACAGTTTCCTTTCAGTTTTATTTAAGGAGCATTTGGGCTTTCTTAGCAAATGCAATTGTCATATTAGTGTGCTTAGGAGAGCTAAAAATCTTGTTCAATGGTAACTTGCATCAGGGTCCTTATGTAGATTTAGAAAGTGGAGAACTGAGTTATAATAAAGCATACTCATACTTTCTTCTATTAAAAATTTGAAATTACTTTAAATGGATGAACATTTTTAAGTGTGTATGTAGATGTCAGAGTCAAATTCTCATGTGGGGATTTATAGCTTTATTTGTGCTGTTGGGAAGAGTGTTTCTATCAGCCAAGGTGAGCTGTGTAACCTAAGGACCAAAAAAAAAAAAAAAAAGGAAAGGCAGCTGTTAGAGGTATAGCTTACTATGGTTTTACTAGTTTTACCAACATCATGAGGTCTCCTGTATCAATAGTCTCAGGAAAACCCACATTTTTTGAGTACATTAGAAATGTAACAATGTTATTCTCCACCCTTTATTACTCCATGTAAAAGGCAGTGTGATTTGGTACAATTTGTGAAGTCAGTAGATGGGAAGAAGCACAACTTATATACCCAGAAAATAAAAAGGAACTGAGCTCCTAAGTTCTTGGTTTTGGAAAAGTGCTCTGGAAAATTCAAAATCAGCTCTCTCGAAGGAGGGTTGGTTTAACATATTTGTCAAAACGTGCACTACACAGTTTCTACTCCTTGAGCTGCATTGGTAAATAAAGTCACAAAACATAAATTGACAACCAAGTTGCAGGAAATTTTTTCTGCATGCAAGGTTTGCCAAAGCAGAACATTTCCTTCTCCAGTATTAAACCACAACTACTCCTAACAAACCTTCGACACAACTAAAGGGCAGATGAGAGCAGGGACAGAGAACTAAAGTGAAAATACCAATCTGAAAGCTAAATCATGTCTGTTTTTTCTATCAGCATCCTTCAAAGGGTGAAAGGGCTGAGCTTTCACTCCATTTTACACTCAGAGCACCTGAAAGGAAGAAGGGAATGATGGTTTTCAGGTGTTCTGAAGCTATAAGATGCTCAAGAGACAGAACCTGCAAGTAATCTATTTGCACCCAAGGTGATGAACACCTCAGGCAGGACTGTGTGAAGCAGCTTGGCAGCAAGACTTCCCAGGATGTACGCGTGCCATCCATGGTTTACCTGCAGTGCTCTGGGCACAGAGAGAAGGTAAGACCATGAATACCAAGCCTGACTGGCTGAGAAAGGACACAGTAGCAAATACTTCTATACTCAGCACCTCACATTTAACACCCTTGCTCAAGATTAAAGAGGCTGCTTCCATCCCTTTGTGAGACAGAGGAAGAGAAGGGAGGACACACCTCTTACACCTTCTCCCAGGCATCCCTGCCATCAGCCAGGGATACCTGTGGTATGCAGATGCGCTCTCTGGTCCTTCCCTCAGAAATGGCCGAACAGAATAAATAAATATTCATTAACCCAGGGACAGAAAGATAAACAGAAACAAAAGAAAACACAGGGCTACGGCAAGCAAGGGCTGCTGAGCAGGAGAGAGAGATGGATGCCCCAAAATTTCCTGCATCAGCAAATCCGTCATAAAAGAGTAGTGACAAACTCATTAGAGGTTATGATCACCTCCAGTTATCACGGAACCATAGTTTCCAGAGTTCCCAGATTTTCCCATGAAGACATACAGTAACAGTATGCTGGAGGTCCTCCTGTGAGTCAAGCACTGTTCACTACATCACCAGACAGATGCTGCAACCACAAAACTTAACACTTACAGTGATATTAGAGTTATCTCTGTGTGTGGCTGGCCTGTGAAGCTTACATGATGCAGCTATTTTGGTAGTCAGCCCCAATCTCTGACTTTCCAGCCCAAATGGCTGGGTCTCCATACACAGCAAGATGCCTCAACCACTCTGCCATTTAACTGTAAAAAAAGCCCAGATTATGTTAACAAATTTCCAAATTATCATCTCCTTACTGTTTTGTGTTTATCCTATGCTTCTCCTTGTTTACAAATGTCAAGCATATGTGGGATTGCAGGATCAAAGCTGGATTCTCCACTGTGTCCTCAGTTTGCAATTGCTTGCAGAATTAGCATGGGATAAATTAAGGCTGTCTGTCACACAGCCTCTGCACTTTCTATCCCTCGATGTAGCAGAAGAAAAATATTTGACCTCTGGATTGTAAAAGCCTTTTCTACGCTGTCGGTCTGCCCACCTTAGAGACATACTACCTTAAAGGAAGGAAACTTCATAAGGAAATCACAGATGCAAAATCTGCCTTAAGGAAATAAGTGGGTGGCAGCATATAATTAATAGAAGAAACCCTCCAGAAAATACTTGCTTCAGACAGAATCAGTCTTTGCAGGAGACAGCCGTGACAAAATCCAAACCATAATCTAATTTTTGTGGTATGCACATCTGAAAATAAATAAACAAAAGCAGTTTTAAGAATACCTCTCCCATTCAAGTCAGACTAGAACCTGACACAGCTGTGGAACAAAGAGGCTGCAAATTGCTTGAGTTTGGTATGACAGGTCTACCTGAAAGTCCCAGCTCTTCTTGGCTGTACTAGCCAAAGGAGTATGACGGATTGTGGATTGGTAGGTTTAGGCTGCCTTGGATGTGGTATGTGACCTGGGCTGTTTCATGGTGTTTTGTGTCAGTCAGCTGGGAGACTTCAACACCTCCGTCAATTTCCAAAGGAGACAAGGAACCACCAAGAGAACATGAAGTGTAAGAAGGCTGAATGCAAGGAGCTAGTGAAGAGGTGTGCTGAGGGAAGGGAAAACACGGAACTGGGAACAGTAACACTGCACCAAGGTTATGAGACAACAGCTGACCCTCAGCAAACATCAGCCATTTGGCAGGTAACTGAGAGGTGTGGATGTGTGGAGCCCCTCTGAGCTCCTGGGTCTGGGCATATGTCATGATCCCAGGAAGGGGTAAAACAGGGATGCACACTAGTTTCTGGCTGTCTTGGCAGCCCCAGCAGCACCCCAGCAGAGTTCAGTGTGAGACACCACAGCCCAGGACTGTAACTGCCCCTCGGCAGGCAGAGTTAAGTGCTGAGACTCCAGTGACCTTACTAATGCTCCATCCCTGGAAGTGTTCAAGGCCAGGCTGGGAGCTGCCCTGAGCAACCTGGTCTTGGGGAAGGTGCCCTTACCCATGGCAGGGGGGTGGTTGGAACTAGATGACTTTGAAGACCCTTTCCAACTCAAAGCATTCTATGATTTTATGATCCTGAGGGCTCTGGCCTCCAGTTGTCCCTTAAAGGCCATGACCAGGTAAGATCAATGTTTAAAGAACTCTTTTTAAATATATCCTAGAGATATGGGAAGCAAGTGCTTCTCATGAGCATCCTGTCCCAAAGAGTGATCCTATATTGAGATGCAAAACCTTTGTGTCCTAGGTTCATGAAAACACACAGCAACAGACTGACTGAACATGGCTAGTAATAGCATAGGCAGCATAGGCTCTTGGATTGATGGGAGCCGTGCTGCCACCACAGATCCAGTGTCAGCTCAGGAACAAGGCTGACAGTGAGGGCACTCAGGCTGCCTTCTCCAGCTTCTCCCAGGAGCACAGTTGGGGCTGTGACTAAAGATGGCTAGTGCTTGAGTCTGCCCTGACAACAGCAAAAGGTTGGAGTGCAGGACAGTACAAGTCCCACAGAGCGCTGCTCTTTTGAGATCTCTGGACTTTACACACTCTGTTCTTTGCCCGCTGTCTTCTTCTCCCACCCATCTAGAGCCCTTTTGAGTACAAACCTACGCACTTCCCGGCTGAGGTAAGATTGCACGTAATCTATCAAAATGTAACAATATAGCCCGAAATTTTACAGGTGTCTATCTCCTGCAGGGTTTTCTTTTTATTTCCCTACTATTTCTGCAACCATTTTTGCCATTTTGGCCTGCAAAGCAATTCTTGAGCTTTTCTGTTAAACAGCCCCGGGCTCCAATGTTTTCTGGGCAGACCTCGGAAGTCCAGCAATAACGGCAAACCTACTTCTGCGCCTTTCCTTGCCCCTATGAAAATCTACCCAAATTCAGGAAATTGATAAATTTAGAAATTTGAGGTCTGCACCTGCTCGGGGTTTATCTGAACAGGTGTTTTAACCAGCTCAAGCTAAACTGCTTCAGCATCACTGAACTCTACATTTCTCACAAGTACCTGCATGTGACCGCACTGCACAAACATGGTCCCAGGCAGGGCACGCAAGTCTGGGCAGGTATCTCTTTCTAAATCTCCCATGCAGGACTCTGGTCTCACTGTGTATGAAAAACCAAGGTCTTTGCTCACACTGTGGTCAACCCTATGTCCAAGGCACTTGGCATCAGACTTTTAATGACTACAGGATCGTTTACAGACCAGAGGTGGAAGCACTGACCCCTGTGGAACCACACCCTGAGTGTCCCCACAAAGCAGCTGGGCTGAAGCAGAGCAGGCTTTCTTCATGGCTGAGGGGCTGTTAGCAATGGTTAGGAGTGGGAAGGGATCATGGTCAAGAACCAAGAGCAAGAAACAAGGCAGCGGGAAGAGGAAGCAGAGATGTGGTTTGAAGGGTGAGACATCAAAGTCAGACCAGAGGATCAGAATTGGATCCACTGGGAGGATAAGTTTTGAGTGTTTGTCCCAAAGCAGGGAAAAGAAACCTGTGCTGGCTGGGTGTGGAGATGAGAGTGATGACTGAATATGGAAAATTGGACTGAGACCTGGGACTAAAGAGCCAGATAGCTGAGAAACAGAGGCTGCATCTGTACTTACTTGCTCTGCAGCATATCTTGGGGCCCTCATTTCCTGGTCACCTGAATCGCTCGGCCTGTTGGGACACGCTGCAGCTCCCATCCAGCACACATGTCCACATTTCCATCTCAGCATGGAGCCGGGGCATGACTAACCACACATGCAGACATGGGAACTGGGAAGCACTCTTGGGTCCTATGGTGTAAACACAGACAGCAAGTCCAGAGAAGAAGCTTGAGAAAGTGAAAGATGTTATGAATAAAATTACTGAATTGGCTTTCGCATATTAATTTGTCCTGTGACCAAGTTGAAAGACGTTAAAGCTGATAATTAAGCAAGTGTTAATTGTTAAGTGTTTCCCCAAGTTAAGAAGTTTATTCCCTGTTGATTTCCCAATGTCCCAGCTATACTCCCCAGTTCAATTGACATTTTAAAGTGTGTAAACCCTTTTAATCCAGTCCAAGTTGAGTTTTCCACAGTGAAAAAGCAGACCGTCGTCAGTGACTCCTGGGCTAAATTTAGCAGCTGGCCCTTAAAATGCAACTGGGCTCCATCGCAAGGCTGACTTTTAATGAGGTCTTTTCCCCGCCTTTTAATCCAGTGACACCACCCAAAGACTGTTCCCTAGACAGCAGTGAGCCTTTGGCTGGAGAACTCCTACCTCCTTTTGGACTCTACTCATGACCCTGAGCCTTGGAGGCTGGGCAGTGGGCGGTCAGGGGAGGAGCCAGAGGTTATAAAAGATCGTGCACAAACTGAAGAACTGCCTTTTTGCGTTGGATTAGCCACTGCTGGGAGTCTGGTGCTGGGTGCCCGGACCAGTCTCTATATAATATAGAAACTTACTTAAAGGATTTTTTTTTGCTTTAGGCTAGCTAAAGCAAGCCCAGCACTGCAGAGCTCTGCCTTGGGCTGAAAGCCGATTAGGCTACAAGTGTCTCTTACCACTGTGATCCTGGGTTTTGAATTTTTTTCTCAGTTGTTTTCTAAATTATTTTCTTTTAATAAATTGATTTTAATTTTAATTAAAATCAAGAGTTGCCGTTATTTATGACAGAAGACAACAACTATGTGACCATGGTTTACTAATGGAAATGAGCAGTGAGTGGTCAGGGTACGAGGACAATAAGATGAAGTGTTGGAACTGGAGGACTCTTAAAGCAGGGCTGGGAAAGCATAGGAGTGGAGTGGACATGGTGTAGTGGCACAGAAAAACCAAGTAGACTTGGCCTGACAAAGCCAAGAGGCTACAGTAGTGTGACCAGGCTGAGTTGTAGCAAGTCCTCACAGTGGGCTGGTACCAGCTCTGCAGGGAATCAGAGCTCAGGAGAGAGGCTGGATGCAACCGGTGCCTGCTTCAGACATTTTCCACTGCCCATTTAATCCTGTTTCTTATTCTTGCCTGACTTGTGACACACAATTGGACTATGATGCACCCTGTCCAGTAAAAAGAAATTTGACATGCTCTGTCTGGTTGTGGCCCTTGCAAGTAGAACTTTTTTGCTAAATGAATGTATGTCTTTACATCCATTAAGATTATTTGGGTCTAGGAGCCTAGCCTATTTCTAGTCCTAGCCTGAAATACTGAATACTGAATCCTTCGTTACCTATCAAAAACACAGGTCAAGCCTTTACAGATTTCTCTGTTTGCCTAAAGCCGGTCTCTGGCACCTTAGATTGCTTCCCTGCTACTCACATTATTCTTTGAAACACTCATCTTTATTATAACATCTTTATTATGACATAATATTATATATTTGAGGCTCTTCATCCTGACCACCTAAACCAAAATCCTGCTAGTCTTAAGAGCTTCTTTTAACACTGATCATAGAAACTGGAAGTAGACTTTCCCAGAAACTTCATGCTGAAAGTTTCAGCTCCTTTTTTGGGGATGACATCCTTACAGACAACAGTCACACTGCATATTTTGTCTCAGACAGGCTTTTCAATAAAACTCCAACATAAGTAACCCACCTCTGGACTTTATTCTGCGGCATTTTTTTCTGAGGTGCTCAAAAGAGTCTATTTGCTTCACAAATCTTGCTCAGGATTGTGTCCAGTTTGCAACTCATATTTGTTACTGGAAAAAAATTGTTTCCCAGCCAGATGCTTGCCAGGTCTCTTTTAGCAGTGGCAATAAGTAGTTTATGATCAGTTTCAACTGGCAAAAACTCCAACAAAGCTTTTTTACATCTCATGGCCTGGGACCAAGTCTTCCTTCCCTATTTGAGTGCTGTGACATTTCATTTCTCTAAGTACACATGACACATGATCCACTGTATTGCTACTTGGCTGGTCTCCAACCAGTTAGGCCAGTTTTGCTGTGGCTTACAGCTGTGGTGGAACAATTTAATCCCCGGTTTTCCTTATGTGAGGGGATTGGGGTACTGGTGTGGTAGGAGAAAGCAGGGGGAATGCAATGAGCATGTTGTGGTGAGGAAGAAGATAAGTCTCTCTCTTGCAATCTTGGAAGAGGAAATGATCTTCCTGGTAGAAGGGTAGTGAGATTACCTCAGCTGGGGTGGACATCCAGCCATGCCACCGGACAGACTGACCACAGCTCCAACGGGGAGGAGAAACGAAGAAGGAAAAGACAGGCCATGAATGGTCAGGATAACCTGGTGCTAGGACTGGGAGATAACAAGGGAAGATGAGGGAAAGAGGATGATTCAGAGCACTGGAGATGAGGTGATGGTTTTTAGGTCACTAAAGAGGAGGTGAAGAGACTAGATAAAGACAGGAGTAGATAAAGACATCTTGGTTGAAGACTCAGGAGAGCTTAAGTTCTCGGTCACTTCAGTGCTGAACAGTGGATGGCTTGGACACAGTCTAGTTTTCAGCTATGGAAAGAGGCTTGCACTTCCAGATTGCTGATCTTTCTTCTGGTTTGGTTTGGGTTTGTTTTGTTGTCATTTTCCTTTGTTGTTGTAGTTTGTTTTTTTTATTTCAAAGATTGCAACCTTGTCTGCAAGTTTAATCATGCTGTTGGAGGAGGTTTGAGCCAGTCTTGTCACAGGGTTGTCTGCAGACAATTTTGCATTTAAAATAATAACTTCTAGGTTGTATATGTCTACTTTACTTCTGTGTACCATAATAATCATTGGCTTAGAAATTGGTTTGCTGACACAAATCCAGTTTTCCCTTCTTACAGTCTTCCTTGTCTGCCATGACTAGGCTACCAGAGAAGCCATGCTGGTAGCACCTCAACAGCAGGATAATGTAAAATATACTGTGGACCTCTCAGTCCTTGGAAGAGTAGTCCTGTGATAAGCCTTTGATACAAAAGCTGGCTACCACCATCAATACTCCTAGTAAGCAAAAGGACCACAGTTCTTAAGCTGATAATAGAGGTACCTTTAGAAGTACTATCAAGCTGGCCATCTCACAATTGTCCAGGATTAGGCACCTAGAGACCACTGGAACCTCAATTTTAAATCTCTATCTAGGAAACTATTTGCAGATAGTTACAAGGTGTAGTATTTGTCTCACAATCCAGACCTGCAGGTTGTGCTCTCAAGTGGGCCTCAGTCAAGGTAGCTCATAATGCTTCTATATCCTCACATAGGACATTGCAGAAGTTAATTCACTAACTTTGAAATGTACAGATTAACAGTTTTACAGAGGATCCCACGTGAGTTCTGTTAAAATGCTGTTGCTATGTTCTCTTAAAACAATAGGCATCTCAGTCTAATGCAAATATTAGTAAAACTATTCTGATCATTTACAAGCACAGCTGCGGGCAAGAATATTCCCACAAATGCCTGCTAGGGTGCAATGCAAGCAGACTGGGATGCCAAAGGTCTGTGTGGCAATTGCTCATTTAAAAGGGATGATAAAAGCACTTATTGGAGGTGGGCAGAAGAACAGCAGAATATACTGGGGCGGAAGGTGGGAAGCCATAGGCAGACCTGTCTCTAGGGGAAGAGTTTCAAAATATGGAGAGGAGAAGGCTGAAAATGGGAAGGAACCAAGGCAGTAGAAGAGGTGACCAAATTGGCAGCCCCATCAAGAATGAAAGTAAGGTGCCACCCATGCCTCTGAGATGACAAGATATTGAAACCCTCTGGCTCAAGCAAAGCCAACCAGCAGCAGATTTAGGAGGAAGGACCAAGGTCTGAAAAACACATAGGTGTTCCTGGACAAAGGTGGCTTTATCCCAGTGTCTTTCACTACCATTTTGACTGTTGAGTATGACCCTCCTTTGGGGTATTCTAATTTCAAGGTTTTTCAGTAAAGGGGCAGTGTCACTGCTTGGCAAGGCTCCTAAAGCAAGCATTACAATCCCTAACATGTCTGAGGTATGTGTCCTGTCAAAGCCAGCCAAGTTGGGAGCTAGTCAATGGATAGCTACCACTATGGCCACACTCAGGTGTTAGAAATACGCTCTCATTCGTAAAGGAGCCAGGTTGAGTTTTCTTCAGCTCTCACCTGTCCAATGGTTTATGGATTCGCAAGGTCAGGAGCAATAAAATATTAACATCTAATCTGTCATACCACCAATGAACACTATAATCTGGCCCATGACCTCACGTGAGTACCAGGTTGTTAACTAAAGAAAGGAATCAAATCTTCCTCTAATAAATACTCCAGACTGTGACAGGTAAAATTCAGGTCATACGTCTCCTTTGAAGTTTTAATGGCCACTCCAATTTTATGATAAAGCCACTTACCTTATGTTTGTAGTAATTTTGCAAAGCCTGAAGCGGCTCTAGTCATCTTTGGTGCACAGTTCCCAAGGACAAAGCTCTCATAAAACTGCAAGCTTCAAAGGGATTAGACCTCTTCTTTTCTCTCCTCTCTGTCTCTGTCTCTCTTTTTTAAAGGAACATTTCTGAATATTTCCTCCCCTGTTTTCCACATAGTTCCCTGCAGAGCCTCCTCATTGAACCCTGCAACTAGACTTCTTCCTCATGCTATGTCACTCACTAAAATAAACCAAACCAAACCAANTGCCTTTTCCCTTTTCATTATAGTGAGGCAGTTTTCTGGGCAATTTCTGCTTTTTGTCTTTATTCTATTGTCAATGCAGAGCAATTTGAAGCAAATCAATAAAGCCTGTGTATTTGCATATTTCTCAAGCTCTAAGAAGGACCACATGCAGCAGAACTGCTCCCCTGAATGCCGTGGGGTTTTGTTTGTTTGCTTCCCTCCTTTTAAAGTCAGGGGGAAGCCAAGCTGAATATGCCAAAGCTTGAACTCCAAAGCTAATGTCCATCCTGGTAAATGAAACAGCGCTGGGGAACGTTCCCAGGCACTGGAAGGCAATTGTCTGTGCTGTTTAATTGTTAGCACAGTGCCTGGCACAGTGGAGCCAGGGCCAACTTTCCCAAACAATTCCCAAGCGCAGGCCAACAGCTGGCATGGGCTGGGGCCACTCTCAACAGGCGGCTTGTGTGCAGGGCAAGGAGGAGAGAGGAGGTCAGTAATATGGATGCACTGTTTCCATCTCCACTGGCCTCAGCACCAGGGAACGGTCCCAACCATGTTTAATTTACAAGTACAGATGCAGCTCTGATTGCTCAAACAAGGCTTGAACAACTGTGCTGTTGCAAGGAGAAAGCTGCTTATCCATCTTGCCGGCATAAACATACACATTTGTTTGCAGAATGATGGTATGCATTGCCTTGGCTGTAAGACTCATTTGTTTCCATTAATTGCTAAGGGTGTTTTTTTCAGATATTCAGGCTTATATGCAAGAATGAGACACTTGGGGGGAAAAAAAACCCCAAAAACATTTGTTAATTTTGCCAATTCTCCAATGGCATTAAGAATTAAAAGTCTGAGATGGAGCAGATAGAAACTTTCTGCACTTATACTGAGCACTGGAAACCAATTCAAATCAGGTGTCTGTCAGGCATGAGCCAAACCATCCCCAACCACAGTTGTGCAAATAGCATACAGTTCAAATTAATTTGGTTTTATCTGCAAATGTGCCAGTCCCAGATGTTTCTCCAGGCATGGTAAGGTGCACCAACCCACACACCTTATGGCAGCAGTGGCTGGTGGTATTTGCATGGAAAGAATACTTGTTTGGAAACAAGTTGAAAACTGGTCAGATGGTCATCCTCTTTTGAGTTACCAGACCCCAGCTAACACCCTGTTCCCCACTTCTGGGACAAAGTGAGCAACAGGCAGAAGAAACAGCAGAAGGTGTCTCTAAGGGACCATCACAAAACAGCAATCCCAGATACAAGCAAATAAAGGATCATCTGCCAGCCACTGTATGCGAGCTACATAACACAAATAGACAAAATAATCTCCCAAAGATGATAAAACAGGAACATGTGGGTTCCCTGAGACTAATTTGTCTGCAGATGGTACATGTCAGAAATAGCTGGTATTCAGAACTGTCTTTTCAGGGCACGCTTCTTTAAGGTTACTGAAAAGTTCCTTTATTCAAGAAATTAGCTTAAATGTCCTAAGGCACAGAATGTACTCTGAAAATACTCACATTTCATTTGATTGCTGTTGTTAATGTTTCAGAAATGAAGTAAGTTTTCCCCCGGGGACATTGAGCCTGGCTTACCCATTTGTCTGAGCTTCTTCAAAGGAGGAATGACTCTTAGTTCTGGCCTGATAACAGCACAGGAGAAAAACGAAACACAGTATTAGGAAAACAACAATTTATTAATTTTTTTGGGGTGGAGGGGAAACCACAGGTAAATTTAGTAATAGCGTATAAATATTTGTATAAGAAAACTACTGTTATTTCATTACTTATGTTGAGAACACAGAGAACAAAAAAAACAAGCCAAACCAATTTCAACTGCAAGTGTATCTAAACATATTTCTATGGCTTTTTCTTACCCACACTTTATGAATTTGAGTGTTCATTCAAGGGGTTCATCAGAGATGGGTGGAGGGGAAAGATCTGGACCGTGTAAGGCTCTTACTGACTGATAATGGGCAGCAGAGGAAATGGTGTTAATCAGACAAGAATTCTGCCATCTTCCGCAGCAGAAATCTCACTGTATTCAAATGAAACTGGAAAATAAATATCTTTCAAAGGATCAAATCTGAATCCGGCCCCAGGAGACTGCAGATTGAAAGACTGGCATCCAGAAATTTGTTGTGAAAACTCCCCAAGAGAAATACACCCAGACTTTAGGTCTTCTTTTCTGTCATCCTTAAATACAGCCGATTTTTCAAATTAAACCCTATTTCAATGTATTATTTCAATCAGCAGTGGTGGTTGCCCAGTCCAGCCCAAAGTGTACAAGGTGCCTAGAGTCACCTACAAGGTGGTGGCAGTGCCCACCTGGTGCCAGGTCTGCACCAACTCTGCCAAGGAAGAAGGCTGTTCCCACAGACCCAGAGCTGTCTCTGGTGCCAACGCAGCCCGCAGAAACAGATTTCTCAAGCCTGCTACAGTCATGTGAATTACTGAAGCTGTAAATTTCTTCTTCTCACCGAAGTAAAACATCTGATCCACCTAAAAGGGATTTAGAGCCTAAGGTGGGGTGTAATGTAAGCACACAATCCAGAAAACATTCATACTGCTAATGTTTAACCCTACCACTTAAACTCTGATAAATTTATGACTTCAAAATTCCTTATGGGGTCCTAGAGCTGTGCTTTTGTGGATTTGTAGCAGAGCCTCAGGCTTCATGCTGTTAAGGACTCAGTGCTCACCCCCTTTCAGGATCCAGAAACAAGGTGTTGGCCTGCCTAAATCCTCTTGGGATCTTAATGTCAAAGGCACGCTTCTGGCTCACTTTCTGCATGTCCACAGCATGAAGCTTCTCACAAGTTGCTGCTGTTTTTCTTTGCTAAGCCACGGGCTTGAAGGAATTTGGTGATGGTTCCCTTCTCTGACGGAGCAAACTATGAAGCAGGATAGTGCTCCAGTGGCCTGGAGATGCAGTATTGGCTCCTCCTGGCCCTGAGAAAGCCAAAAGCACACGTCCACAACTTCCCAGGATACCCAGCAGGCCATGGACTATTCAGGGGCACAGTGAGAGCTCACTGCATTTGCATTCATCCTCCCCGAGCAGCCAAGGCTGGCGGATTCATGGGACTGGAAAAAGAGAATGATGAGTCTGCATCCTCTCAGTGCGTATACTGACCTGGGAGACTGGGACTCTGGTCCCTCTGAGGAGTCTATGTCCTTTTTCTGGTCTAGTGATCCACCCCAATGGGTTGGAAATAATGACAAACCACAATAACAATAGCCAGCTAAACAAAAACAAGTATAAACAGAAACAACAACTGAGGCTGGGAAGAGAAATGGCCTTTGGGGATATTATTTTGAAGAGACTTGAGACTTTGATTTCCCAGGCAGAGGAGATGGCAAATCAGCCAGTGTGACTCCTTGTTTCTTGAGAAAGAGACAAACCACATTTTAAGAAATCTTCCTGTAGCCAAAGCTGTTGAACTGACTCTACTAGAGTAAAAAAGAGTGAGGCAGGAAAATGGGAAGGTCAGCACAAAAACAAAGGTTGGATATCCCACAATTCCACTCTGAAGCCTTTCTAAGTTGCTGCCTCAAAAGAGCAGAATCTCCCTCGGCATCACATATCTTTGCTCGATCCCATGGGAAGGAGAAGGCTCTGCTCAGCTTCCTGAGCCCTGTGTGGGATAAAGATCACACTAAGTGCAAAAGTAGTCACAGCATGTCTTATGTATTGGTGCAAGCACTGCACATACAGAAAAAAGTTTTCCCGTTATACAGCACAGGGAGACTGGCAGAACACAAACAAGCTACGCTGTTACTGTTTATGCCACAAATTCAAACCTGAGGCAGGTGAGGAGGGTGCCCCAGCCAGCACCAGTGCAGCACCTGGCCACAGGCAGGCAGAGCAGGGCCGGGGCAGCACTGGCCCAAGACTGTCACCGCAGCTGCCCGCCCGGTTGCGTGGGAAGGAGCAACAGGAGCTGGAGCTATGGGAGCAACAGGAAATATGAATTAAGCCCGAGACTGATGGGCAGCAGAAACAGGACAGGGCAGAGACCGGGAAGGAAAAGCGGAGGAAGGAAGCCTGCTTTGGCAAGCTGCCCTTGAGACCTCATTTCAGGATGCTGTCTGCTGCCACCTGAACAGGTTCTCCTACAGAAACAACTCACATTTCTAACCTGCCCAGCTGAAGTTACTCTCTTTTTAAGTGTGAATTCACTTTGTTTCTGTACTATAACCACCTTTCCCTCTCCCTGTATCTCCCTCCCTCTGCCCCCGCCTCTGATTTAGGAGACTCCAAAATAAAGAAATTATCTACTTCTTGGAAACAGAAATTCATTGTTATATTTCTTTCTAAATACAGTACACATAAAATGGAACACAGAGTTTTAAATTTCTTCAGTCGCTTGGAAATTTGGAGTGGACACTAGGGAGCACCCATTTTCTCCTCAGCTAACCTGTGGAGCTTGCTGCTGTGACAAAAGCAAGCATTTGCCAGGATTCAGAACTGAACTGAATGTGCAAATGAACACGCACACACACCCCCAATATATAATTATATACATATTTATATATAAACAGCAACTATCTTTAAAAAGGACAATAACAACATCAGAGGAATCTGGTGAACAAAGGTGCTCTTCATTTGTCACGGACTGGCCTTTGTTGTAGAGAGACTGGACCCTGCCTGATCTGCCCTGGGTTCTCCAGTGGCCTGAGTCTGCCCAAATCCCAAATCCCAAAGAAGCAGCATTGGTGAGGGTGCTGGATACACCGTAGATGACAACAACCTAATGGTTAGTAGTGGAGGAGAAAATGAATAAGTAAACACAAGCAAAGTATGCAAGTCACTTTATTAAAAGCATACCCATTGGGCTGCTTCTGCTACTTACAGTGGCCAATAAATTCCCTCTGTCCTAACACACTCGAAGTGCCAGGATACATTATGCAGCACATGAGTAATCAACCACATTCTTTTGGCTACTACTAGTAAGTTGTTGAGCTGGACTCTTGTTCATGAAGGTCAATAGCAACAGCACTATGGTAGTTGCAGAGCGTGGCAGAGCCTCATGGCACCATACCCACCAGATTAAAACAAGGATCCGTGCAAGGATCATGTGTGATTAAGGTTAAAAGGTTCCCAAGTGGGCAGAGGGACTCCCATGGAGGATCAGCCTGTAAAGTCACATTGAAAACCATGGGAAGGGACTCAGCACCCAGTCAAGCGGAGGACGAGGTGTTCACATGGACTCCAGAAAAACCAGTTGGCCCACTGGATTTTCCCTCTTCGCATGGAATGATAATTTTGGTTCTGAAGGATAATTGGAGAGCTGAATTTGAGGGTGGCCTCGATACCTTGGGGGACTCTGCACCGGCTGTTGTAAAGGAACCAAGCAGGGGCTACGGTAACAGTGCTTTTTCTCGCAGGTTTTGAGAGCAGGGGAGCTGTTGAACTCCTGTATTAATACTGTGCACTGCAGCCGTAGTTCTTGCCAGAGAAGAAAGCCCCTCCAGGTTCTGTAACATATTCTCGTGCACGGGTCTGTTCTCTCTCTCTCTGTTTGCATTAGGTTAAATGCTGCTGAAGCAGACGGGTCTAATTATGGCCTTTCATTCAAGATTAATATGAAGCCATTAGGCTGGTTTATGCAACCAGGTAGCTGAGCAATAGAAACATCTAAAACAAGTATGAGGCAACGTTGGAGGCTGAAACCATGCAATCAGCGGGCTTTCATTGTGAAAAGGCATGGGAAACACAGGAGTGAGTGCTGCCTTCATCCACTGACTTGGGACAAAACTCAGCAAAGAGCAGAGAGGGCTACCAAACCCACCACCAGTGCAGCTCAGACGGGGGCTGAGCTAAGCAGGAGAGCTTGCCAATCCCAATGCCCCCATCACTGCTGTTACTCACACTTCCCTCTGTGCTCAGCAAAATAAGCGCTGGTAGCTCTTTCCCAGTGACATGGACAATTGCCCAATTCACTGGCAGCTTCTTCTCTGAGCAGAAATACCTCAAAGAAACTTGGGCATTTTTCTAATAGCTGGATCAGAAAAGGGCAATGGCACAGCAACGCTTCTGGGAGCTCTCTCTCCCTATGCTCCAAAACATCGTGCTTACCTTTGCAGTTTTGGTTAGGTGAGATGCAGGGAGGTTTTCTTAGTAGTTAACCGGGTCTTCCCCGACTTTGTTAATGCCACCGTAGCTATTTTTTAAAAGGACAGATTAGGTGACACGTGAGAGAGGCTAATTAAGAGAGAAAAGTCAATTGAAGAAAAATCAAAGTGTGATTGCAAGGAAAAAACATAATTTCAAGAAAGGATTAAGGAGTCAGAGTTTATGAGACAGTAATGGAATTTTGAAGAAATTATTGATTTGAATATTAACATTTGCTAGTAAATTATATTTAAACTCTTTTATTGGTTTTAAGATAAATTTCTTTTAAATAGAATGCCTTTTCTCTTGAAGCTTGGAGCAAAGGAGAAGACAGATGTACCCCCAGAGCTGAACATACACAACCACTTGCAATTTCAAGTGAAGTGTACTCCCATCTCCCAAGGCAGAAATAGTGAAAAGGAGACACTGATATGGCAGGCATTGCGTAGTGCTGTGGGACCTTCCTGCCTTTCTAGGGCATGAAGGACCTTTTTGGAGAGAAATTTCTTTTGGGCAACACTGTTGATGAGTGTGAATAGGTTTTAACCATTTTGGAAGTGGGAAGGAATTTGTATACTTCTATACACCCCAGGTACCTTTGATTTCCAATCATGCTACTGTGGATGGGCAACTGCAACTGTTTTCAGGCAACCAGTCACTTCCTTTAAAGTTCAGATTGCAGAAAAGCACAAACCCTTATCCCTTCACATTTATTATTTTCATCAGGACACCATGCAGAAGTGCCAGGTACTTTCCAAAGAGGCAGTCCCTGCTATGTAGAACAGACATTCTTTGCTTAATACTGTCATGATTTCCAGCTTCCACTGCAAAACACAGAACTTTCATTGTCAGGAGCTAGAGAGAGCACACGCACGCACACACACATTAGGCACTTTGTTTTATTTTGCAAAAAAAAAAAGAGTCTTTATATATAAACCATTTCATTCTCTCTCAAAACATTCTACAACTATACAGCTGTTTGCTCCATCATTTGCATAGGAAATACCACAATACAAAAATAAGGTAGGGGGGAGGCAAAAGAAGCAAAACAGCAACCAATTTCTGCGTGTGTTTCCACGTATAAACATTTGAAGCCTTACAAAATTATTTACATCGTTTGTCAACTATTTACATTGAGAGCAACATTTCTAACTATAACAAACAGAACTATAATTTATCAAGTATACGTAAAATTGTCTTTAAAAAAGAAAAGAGTCTATCATATACCACAAATAAATAAAGACAAACAACAGTTTTAACAAAGCTAGGTTTTCCTGCAAGACCCTTTTTTGGTATTTTGATTGTCTATTCTAGCCTTTGGTTGACAGCTTAATATTACGGCTTGTTAAGTTCAGACACTTATTAGGTTTGTTTGGTTTTCTCCTGTTGTCTGGCCAAATCCTACCTGGTCTAACCTCATCTTTGGCCCTTCATCTACGATTTCAAGGCTGAGCACGGCAGATGAAAGTCATTGTTGGCATAAAAGGGCACCATTTCATTGACTTCAGTGGAGTTTCAGCTACTTCTGTCAGCAGTGAATTTTTCCCTGCGTGTGTCAATCTGAATAGTGGATTAACTAAACTGCACTGTAATTTTAAACAAAATTACTGTATCCTTTACCTTCTAGTAAATTACATCCAATATCCACATGAAACTAGATCATACTGGTGCTGAACCAGCTTAACATGTCTGTGTATGAAAACTGCATCCTAAATCCTTCTTTTTAAAGTGATACTAAGTTTAGCTTATAGTAAGAGGTTTAACATTCTGTGTTCATTTTAACTATCCCCACTATTTCAGCTTCCAACATTGACTTTACAATTCATTCTGCATGTTTTGCCCTTTTAAGCAATTTGAAAACAAAATCCTGCTTTGAATATTCAGTGCACACCATTGAGTTAACAGGTACAAAACATCTGACTAAATTGGTACTATTTTGAGAGGTATTTAAGTAACTTTTTTTATAAATGTGCCATGTTATCAAATGTAAAACAACTGCATTTTTCAGATGTTTCTTAGAAAACTTTTGTATTAAACCTAAAAAGCTGATTTGCATATTTACAAAATCTTTGTCATAGCAAACATGCAACACACAGAACAAAATGCTTTGTTCTATGGCTGTTTATGAATTTTTCTATGTATTTCATATCCACAGAATGGCTTAACATTAGAAAAAAAACCCCCGTATGTACTTAAGTATGTCCAGTAAAAACCTGACAGATTACAGTTCACGGCTTTTCCACTGTGTGCATTCATCTGCATCCTCTCGTTAATTTGTTTACTAAACATTGTCACAATAATGACAGTGCTTTGGTCAAAACACTGCAAGAGGAAAAAAACCAATGTATAAAGCTGCAATGTGTCGAGATATAATACTTGTAAAGAGATGAAACCTGCTGACTAAAGCCATATACATCATAAAAGCAAACCAACGACCGAACACTCTGGTAATTGTGATACAGTGTCTTCCCTTTTTCTGCATAAATATACAAAATATACATTTCCAGTTTCTTTTGAGATTTCTTTTAAATGGATATACTCAAAAATTCAACTAATTTCAGTTGTATGTCGAGAGTCAATAGGAAATTGCATAGATACAAAACAGCCTCAATGACCAGTCCATCTCTTAGTTCTGATGCCTCTTCATGTGGAGCGCCAGGTGATCGGAGCGGGAGAAGCTCCGGTTGCAGACGGCGCACTGGAAGGGCTTGGCCCCTGTGTGCTTCCTGTAGTGGCGCGTCAGTTCATCCGAGCGGGCGAACCTCCAGTCGCAGCCCTCCCACGTGCACTTGTAGGGCTTCTCACCTGGAAGAGAGCACGGAGAAATCAACTGTCAGCTGTCACTCTTCAACAGAAAACTGATGTGAGTCCACACTGAACAGTATTGCTCTTCGATTACAAACAAGGAGCTGATATACCCTAATTATTCACAGCTCTATTCATCAGGCCCCTGTATTGGGTCTGACCGAGGTAAAGCTCACAGCCCTTCCAGGATGGAGGGGAAAAAAAACCAACAGGGTGAGATAAGGCGGTTTTATTACAGCGAAAAAAGAAAGAAGCGGAGATCTGTGTGTGCAAGAGCTGAAGAGAAAAATAAATCAGTCTCTGCTTCCCATCAGCAGTGAGGTTCGGACACTTCCTGGGAAGCAGGGCTTCAGCATGCATAATGGTTCCTCCTCCCTTCTTAGATTACGTATCGGAGCTGATGTCATATGGTATGGAATATCCCTTTGGCTGGTTTGGGTCAGATGGCTTGCTTGTGTTCCCTCCCAGGATCTCACCCACTCCCATCCCCTTTGGTGGGGGAAGGAATCAGAGGGACAGCACTGCTCGGCAGTAGCCAAAACACTGGTCTCTTATCAACACCCATCCAGCTACCAATGCAAAGCACAGCCCTGTAAGGGCTGTGAGCTTTACCTCGGTCAGACCCAATACAGCCCCAAACTAACAGCCCCTTTGTGTTTTTCAGCAAATTTTGCTCTTGAAAATGGTATTTAATACCTCAGTAAAACGTACAAAATTTTCAAATGTGCAAATTGGAGAGAGCTACGGTATAGAAATGCAGAGTTAAAAAACCTGCATGAGACCAAAATATGCTGCTTTACACTCCCCACAATATGAGAGGGAGTAGGGGGAAAAAAAAGCAGTCTCCTGTGACAATCCAGCCTGGTTTGTAACTTACGCGTGCACCTTTCAAAAATGGGTAAGTTAAGTTATACAGTGCTTTTTTAAGAGGTCTGAAATGGGAAGGAAGACTTCTATAAGGATTCTTTGCAGTGTGCAGATCTGCTCAAGAGCTTCTGATGTGTGAAGAAAGGGGCACAGTGTGTTACAAACACAATAGGGATAGTATTTTCTAAAATGTCACAAGCAATAAAAACTTGTGGTATCCTGCTTGGGGCTAGCTATATGTAGGAGAAAGCACCTCCAAGTTCAAAGCACCCATTTTCAGAATGAAATGTCTTTAATAAGGTGCTTAAGTAGCCATATTGTAGAGGTGGCAAGTGCTTGCTGTCTTCAGCAATCTACACTGACATAGGAGGAACATGGTATCTCTGAAAACTTGCTGTGTTACAGCAGCTCTGAATGCAACTTCAAAATATTCACCTAGTCTTGAATACACCAGCCGAAGCACCTGAAATGTTTGCATTCATCCATTTTAGAACTAGAAACACAGTATTTTAAGCATGCCTACAATTTACAGGTGTTTGTTGAAATGGGAGAAACACGGAGTCACACAGCCATGACGACTTCTGTGTGAAACCAGAATTTTACACGGGTACATACACCTGCCTAAGAGCTTGTGTGGGCATGATGTCACCATACAAGCAAGCTTCATATAAATGAAGAGGTTAATGTTTGGTGTTGTTTGACAAGAACACCTTTCAGCTGAGAGAGTGAATTGCTATCTATATATTTTACATTAATTTGACCCATTTGGCAAGAAGAGAAAGAAAACCGAGTGTATCAAAGCACTGGGCAGTAGCTTCATCTGGAGCAGTAACTGACCAAAGCTGAGCTTTTCAAACAGTTCCTTCTAATCCATCTGACAGATCTTCTACATCTCCACTGGTCCCAAACCTTTACCCTGACAGCAGTGTGAAGTGCCTCCTACTTTTCCGTTTTACCACCACACAAGCACGTGGAAGAAAGACAGAAGCCAGTATCCTGCAATCAGAGTGTTTATTCTGCATCAGTTATGCAGGTAACACCATCTGCAAAGCTCCAAAACATTACTTCAGAGGCCCTTATTTATCATGCAGATGAAATTATGAAACTGTTTTTGTCTGGGAGTTTCTACTGCTTTGTCTGAACAACTAGTAACTTTTCTACCACTGAGTGCAGAACCAACCCTTAGTCATAACGGGGATGTGACTTTGTACTGGCAGGTGTTGCCACAACCAGAACCAGACCTTTTCAAGAAAAACTAACCACTCACCCATCCACCCAACAATCTCTTTGCATAAAGAGCAACTGTGATTTATTGAAATCATGCTGGAAACATAACATCCCTTAGGAAAAACAAGAGCTCGGCATCACCTCTCACAGAATTTGTAATTATTTGGTGGATCACAAATCAGAACAGAAATCATCACAGATTTCTGTCACAGCTGAATTTACTCAGAATAAATTCTGATGCTGATTGAAGACTGGAATGATCTATCATACAGGATTCTTTTTTGCTCTGTGAAAAACATACTACAGGCTGAAATACAGATTTCATGCAAACCCAGTGTGTAAAGCTTTTCTAACACCAGTGAAACCGGCTGAGATAATACATTTGGTCTTCACAGTAAAATGACAGGAGAGGTCCCTATTCAGTGAGGGATATTTCGCACTGTATAGATGATCCTCAATGTATTTTAACTGGGTTATTAATGGAGGCTAAAAGCCTGTGTTGCTGATGCAAAGGCACAGCACCAGGGAGAGGAACTTTAACACTTTGTGTTAAAACACATGTGCACATACAGAGATTACACAAAAGCATTACTCCTGCCTTTGAAGCGTCTTAATTTAGAGCCAGTGTATTTATTCCTTTTCCTCCTTTCTTTCTCCATTTCTATTCACTTTAAATTCTTCTTTCAAAGTCTTCACTCAAAACTGCCACATTATTCTTGACGCTGAACTCACAGGCTGTGAGCCTGATAACCTCACTGCCCAGGCAGAGCACATACAGTCAGGCCTCTATCTACTCCAAACGCTTCCTCTTACATTTTACAGAATTATACAAGGAATGACAGAGAAGGTAAAGAGGTAAACAGGGCAGGAAAATAGCACTGGTTAACAAAAGCCTAGGAATATCCAGACCGGACTGGAATGGGGACCTGGAGATTAAAATCTGTTTCCAAGTCCGGCACTGAGGAGGTAGGAAATATATGCAACTTTCACCGAGTGTTGGACTGTGCTGCACTGTAAAAGCAGCCTCAAAGTTGTCCTGTGTAGTTGGCACCTGACCCTGTCAGAGTCCAAACAACAACAAAAAAAGCTGTCCCCCACTAAAACTTTTCCTAACACGCGAGCAGTGTCAGCAGCTGTTGTGAGGGCTGCTGGCAGAGGAAGTGCCGGCAGTCTGGGCGGCGGTGATCCCTGTGCCCTGCTGGCTGCCACAGCGTCCCAGTCAATGTTGAGTCCCGTGGCCAGAACCCCCATCAAACTCCAGGGCACTCAGCTTTGTAGAGACACTGTTTAGAAACTCACCACACTGTCATGGTCACTTCACTGCCTGCCACAGCTGCGAATCCTCCTGGGCAACAGCGTTGCTCTGGGGAAAAGCACAGGCAGTGCCATGCAGAACAGCAACGCTCCTCCTTGCTGGCAGACTTCTGCAGACCTGAGCTAAACCAAACGGTGCTCAGGGGATGAGCAGAGGCAACGAGCTGGTGCCTTACTCAGATTGTTTTAATAGTGTTACTTTTATGTACTGGAAATTAAAGCCAGAACGCTGCTTTTAACCCCTGCTTTGGCCAACAGCGAGAACTGGAAAATATATTTTTAGTGCCAGTGTAGAGGCCCAGATTATTTTGAATAAATCCTAGGGGTAAAATACTGAATATCTATGTTTGTAATGCTAGTTTCCGTTGGAAAGTTCTATTTAAGAACTGAATCAATTTCAAATGTTTTCCTTTTGGGCAAGGAGGAAGGGGGGTAAAAAAAAGTAGGTGGAGATTAATTTTCACTCCTTTAGAGCAAGCAGAAGAACAACTAGCTGGTAGTGTTTTCTCTCTCTCAACCTATACACATGCTTTTTGTCATTTAGCAGAAATAAGAATTTGGTTTAAGTTCCTGCAAGCACGGGAAAAAGAGTCTCACATATTTTCTGAAGTGATCCTACTTCTTTGCTGTGCTGACTTTAGAGCTCTGAGAAATCTTGGTTGGAGACTTACTTTTTAAAAAAGTAGGTATACACAACAAGGGACACTGAACTCTTTATCCACTGTTTTCGTTGGCTACATAGTAATGTAAGATTTGTTTACTTTAATGATTGTGCGAAATACAGTAGCTGTAAAGTTTCAGAAGTATTTGGTTTTCCTCCAGCAATTTAGGGCTTCTATAGGGTGTTAAACCAAGAATGCCACTGGTCATCAAATACGAGGGCAGTACGGCTCGGTTACTGGAACACGATCGTGGTATCAAACAGATATTTCACTGTAAAAGCAAGAAAACAGCTAACTCCTCCACTTCAGGGGAGCTTCCACGGGATTTGTTAGAATGTCAACACTGTTCAACTAAAACACCATGGAGGAAGCTGGTACCGATTTCCAGCCAAATAGCACACTCCAACCCTTTCTTCCCAAGCCAGAAATATTATACACAGCACTTCTGGGAAACAGAACTGCTTTCCTTTAAATTATACTTCAACAGGATAGGGATTTCATAAGTTTAATTGGATTTCTGCACAACCTCCTTCCAGTATCAATGATTTAAAATATTTTGCTAGGCTTATACATCACAAAATATATTTTTAAATTCTTGAGCTCGTAATGTGCATCCATTCTCCAGTTTTAAAAAAATACATTTGTGGAGCATGAGAATGAGACTTGTATTTGAGCACAGAAATTTTAAGCCCTTATGTTTAGTTTGGAAGGTCTTTTAAAGAAAGCACGCAGCAAGACATAAGGGAGTTTAACCTGAAAGGAGACTATTTTGCTTCCAAAGTGCCTATTTGTTATAAAAAAATTATTCATAATGCTGTGAGATTACAAGGATGTCAAAAAGATGTTTAGATATCCACATAAAACATGCTACGCTAACCAGCCACCTCCACAGATAAAATCTCCCCTGGCAGATCCCACGGTTCGGTTTTCTTATCAATACCACAAGGGAGTGGTCTGGACTAGTAAAGCACACACACTGTGCTGCCTCTTCTCCCTTTAATTTCTCTTCTTCTGATTTAGTTGTGTCAAAATGCACCAGTTGCTTTCCTAACATTTAATTCCAGTTGCTGGCAGTGACCCTCATGGCCATGCTCATTTGGGTAAGGCACAGTGCCACCAGTGAGGGGGGGACGGTCATTTTGAAGACACCCTGTATCTTCAACATGCAGCCTCCGTTCAAGAACATGTTTCTGTTCAGAATTGTTTGGAAAAAACAAGTCACTGACAGACTCCATTACTGACGAATCTCCCCATTAACAAGAAAATAATAAGCTTCCTTATTTCACCAAAGAGTTTTATGACTTTACTTCTGCAGTTCACTGCTAGGACAGCTTTCTTTAAAATACAGTTGTAAACAGCAAGCGCTGGATTTTCAAACCTAAAGTTAGGTAACTCTGTTGGTATACAGAAATCCAAATACAGGTATTACACCAGCCAATGCCTGCAACTTCACTTGTTTCCTATCAGAAATTTCTATCAGAGCAGCAAATTTGGAGCTTCCTTAAAGAATGAAAAGTAGCACACTTTTCAGAGATTCCAAAACGACAACACTCGATTACATCTCTTAAGGGTATAAAAGCATGAAGACAGCCCCCCCCTCCAGTCTTGCCATCATTTTAATATTACTTGTGCTTATTTCTAGTGGCAAGTGATTTGCCTTAAAAATATTCAACTAGGTGTGATAAAATTGTGGCAGGCAAAGCCGAAGTTTCTGCACCAAAACTGCACCAGTTATGTACATAACCTTTATCACGCACAGCTTTAAAACAGATTATTAAAAAGTTTTATGTTGTCTCAAAGCTTTCTGGTGCATTTGTTTTCGAATTTTTCACATGTTAACATCCGTTGTCTATAGTCTCAAATTTTAGAAAAAATACGAACAAATTAAATGTTTTTTCTGTTTTATTTTGCTTGAAATAGTGTTTCTCTAGCTGACACCACCATAGTTTTAAACTCTGACTGGGTGACAGGACCTCAATGCAGTTACTTGGGTGTATGTCTGCAAGCATTCAGAAGTTTTTTGCTCCCAACATTTACCTGAAATCAGACCTTTTTTCTGTTATTGACTAACTGCTAAGTGCTGTAGTCATCATTAAAAGCAGCTTCTTGGCCTGTTTTTGGTTTTGGGTTTTTTTGAGAATGAACAGAAAGCTGAATTTTCAAAATAAATAATCCCTTGGGTGTTTAAAAGCTCTTTAGTGCATTAAAATTCTCAGTTGTCCAAGATGGAGATGGATGAGAGGGCTGACAGCACACAAGGTACATCCAGCTCATTCTGTGAGTGACAAAACAAATTTAGTCCTTGAAACATCCGTCCATAAATGATCTGAATGAGCAATATATGCTGCACACTTTTAAATGCAATAAAGTCTCTGCCTACTATAGCAGTGGTTAAAGGGGAACTATTAAACACTACTTCACAATGAAACAGCATTTTAAGGAATTTTGTAACAGAGCTTTGAGCTCAGCACAAAGTCCGATCACTGATAAATGAAGCACGAACAGGAATAAAAAATGACTGACTGGTGATCAAAGAGGACAGTGAAAAGAATTCACTTTCTGACTACAGAGGTGCAGAAGGCATTACCTTCTCAGCACTCCCACCAATGCTTGAAGCACACTTATTTTGCTAAGTGTTGTCTTACGCAGTTCAAGGATTAGTGGGGAATCTTGACTGGCCTGTGCAATGGTTTATTTTCTTTCTGGTATAACATTCTGTCTTAACAGAGGTGGTCTCTCTTCAAGGAGATATGCAAACAAAGAGGAAAGGAATTTTTTTTAAGTAGGTTTATAAGAAATCCATGCCATTTGGGCTGCACGGCTGTGTCTACACATCCTGTGCTGAAGAACACATTTCCTCACCTATGCCTGTGGTACAAGAACAGCTCTTTAGCTCTCTCACCAATAACACTGGCTTTTGTACAGTCAGATAAGAGGTGCTCTTAAAATGGAATTTATTAAATGCATACTGTAGACTTCCAGATTTCCATCTACTGTATGCACACACACACACCAAAAGAAAAAAAAAAGTTAAAGCAATACATTAAAGCTATTTTAACTCAAAGCAAAGCACTGTACACTTGCCAAAATGAAAGGTTTTAATATGTCCTTAATCAGAGTTGTTAGAGATCCCTGAATATAAATAATGCAGCCTGACAGGACAGGAATGCTGCTACCAAGATACTCAGACTAAACTAGGACATTACTTAAATGTTTCTAATCTTTCACCAATGGGAGGTGCAGGTCATTTAACAAACAACAAGCAACACATTACGCTGGCTAGAACCAGGAGTCAATCATCCCAGTCAAGCCTCAGAAATTAATTACAATAAGGAATGTCTGATCAAATAATGTAAAGTTTTAATCACTGGCAATTGCTGCGAATCTTGGGACTATATTAGCCTATGTAGGGCGGTCTCAAAATGAACTATATTTAAAGCCGGTCTCTTAGGTCAACAGTTTCCTTATCAAGAATCAAATATCCTGGAACTGAAGTTTAATCCTCTCAGGGAGCAATTGACAGAAACAACAGTTTTTTTAAGCTTTCATGCTTAGAGGGACTTTCTAGGCTTTTAATCAAAAAGAAAATATTAGGCTTTTCTTTTCAGTATCTAAAATCTAACAGGAATACCCTCACCTGACACCTTGGAATTTAATTCCTGCTTCATAAAAGTTGTATGCTGTATGCCGATGAGAATGATCAGTAATATTTAAATAAAATTTAGATTTATGCTGCTAAGATTTCACTCTCTTTTGAGCAACACATTCAAACATTTCTCATTCAGCTTATGACTGCAGATAAAAAAAACGGATCAATTACTCCCAAGGCCTGCGATCATTCATGAAGTGTTTGAAAAAAATGCATTATTTTCCCTTAAACTGTGGTTTGCACAGGAAAATAATGTACTTCCATTTCTCACACAGGCAACTAATGGATTTAGCAGAATTCATAAATAAAAGATACTAACATACCCTTCAGCAGTGTCTAGCAACACTGCACTTTAATGCACTTTGTCAACAGTTTTATTTAACTCTCTTCCACTTTTCCTTATGGTCTCTATCAATGATGGCATTTACTGACAACTCTTAAAGTGTAATCTATGCAACTGACTCATCTAACAGGTCAAAGAAGCTGGATCTGCACAGAAATACTACTTAATTGCTGTTTTCACGATTTCAGGATGAGGTTTGCTATGTACATGCAAAGCTGCAGCCATGATCAAGGCAGATTCTTTTGGGGCCTCCACTCCTCATTTACGCACCACGAGCGAAATCCCTCACCAAAGTCTTGGTATGATTTGAGCTGATACATGTTTTCCCAACATGCTGTTCTTCCAGCAGGAGCCCAGCTACTACTTGTCTTCCCTTCTGGACCAGGGGAATCCTCAATTCCCGGGCAAATGGCACACCTTTAACAAGTGTCCCTATACAGGTAGGGTGAACTCAGAGTGCTGAGTCCCAGGGACTGCTAAAGTCTACTGCTTACAACTGGTTCTAATTCTGATGTACCATCGGTCTAATTCTGGATCTATTGAGGCAGAGATCTAAAATAAAATAAAACGTTTAACACCTTGAGGAACCACACAAGCCAGCAGCTGTTCCATGCCTATATAAACATTTGAAATAACCAGGGACAGTGGAAGTATTTTGAGTGCATCTCATTAGAGAAATGCCATTTCTCTTGAGTTATCTCGGCTTCCACTTCCCATCATCAAATACAAGCTAGATCTATAGATAGAGACGAAATAGTTCTGCAGTTAATGCTAGAAACTATTAATGGCAAGCCCACCATGTGACCGGAGAACATGCCTGTACAAAGACTCTGTATACGGAAAACCAGTATGCAGCTGGAAAATGTCCTCGATGTGCGCGCCTTGATGTGTTCAAAACAATCACAGATTTTCCTCTTAAAAACATACACAATTCTGAAGTGTGCAGCTGCTCACAGGAATAATGAAAGCCCCCTGACCCTGAAGTCAGCTGTTCTGCAGCATTACAGGTAGCGTACAGGTATGGTATTCCAGGTACCTGGATGGCAAACAGTCAACGTCCACAATCCAAATGATTGGCACATAAAGATATCTAAAAGGATACGTGATAGGATTGCTATTTCTAAATGATTACTTGATATATATGTATATACTCGGAGGCCAGAAGAACGGAATGAAGTTTATCTGCAATATGCAAGTAACTGTTTTTTCCTCGGATCTGGCACATGTTTCCATTTGGACATAGAGCAGTTATGCCGGAGCTTTCAGGTGGCTTTGCTGCTGAACAGCCCGCGATAAATGCGCAGCCCCCTCACACATCAGACACCGCAGTTGCACGATGCTGGGTACGAAACGAAACTTGTTCCATGACGAACAGGTGAAATTATTTTAAAAGCAAATCCCTGCTTCAAAAGGTCAAGAACCCAACCTCTTTTGAAAGATGTTCCAATAGGTACTTTAAAATACTGAATACCATTTTAGCTGTTTCAGAAGCAACTATCAATTTCAGGTATCATACTGAAGTGTTTTAAGGTATTAAAATGTACCACACATCTGCTCCAGAACTGCATGGAAAGGGACAAAAAGTGTTCTGTAGCTTTTCAACACTTGAGCCTTTGTTCATATTCTGTTTTTGGGTTGCCAGTTTACCAACTAAAATTTATTTCATCATTAACAAATGCTAAAGCATTATGTAGGGAAAGAAAAACGTGCGCCTGCTTCAGCAACTGGTACAAATACACAACCCTATCTTAGCTCTTAACAGGAATACTGGATTCCTGATCAACAGCAAGAGTCCAGTGTAATTGCATTAAATCAGCATAACTATATCACTTTATACCACCTGACTTGGCGTAAGGTAAACAGCTTGGGAACACCTAAGAAGAAAAATATATGGGATTTTCCTCTTGCCCATTTTCTATAGTTTTGTTTAGATGTAATTTATGAAGTCTGACAGTGTGTTCATATCTGAACTGAAAAAAATGTTACAGACTACAGCCTACATTCCATCTATCAAAAGTAACATTTCCTTTAGGTTTGTTCTCAAAGAAAATCTACTAAACCCACGGAAAGCCTTTCAGAAGAGAAAGGCTGCTAAATAAATACTGTGAAAAGGCTGAGATTTTCCAATACAAAAGGAAAACCATAAGGTCTGTCTTGACTTTTAATGGCAGACAAACTTTTCTGCAGGCTCTTTTATTTTAAGATGACAGATTGCTGAGAAGGGCGGGGACTGGTTTGGATGAGAGAGAGACTGCAGCCAATTTTAAAAGGTATTGTTAAGAAACTAAGAACAAGGAGAGAACAACTTCAGTGGTCCATGATTACTAAAGAACGGGTTTAGCCAGATAAACAGGTCTGCTATCCCTGAAGGGATTTGAAAGAATATCACATACAACTTTATTAAAATGGATTACGTGACATTTGCTTTAGACTTTGAAGGTAAAAGCTTCACAAAAGTCCTTTAAAAATGTTTTAAAACTAAAAACCCAAAACTTATTATTGCTGTATGAATTTACAGTTCTGGGGGGATGGGATGCACAGAGGCACACACCCTAATTTAGCCCTCAGCACCGAGCCCTTTGGAGATAAACAGCGAGATTCCCTTGCACTCCTGGGGGAGCTGAGCAACTTCACGTTTCCCTGAGTTTGCACCCCTTTACTTTAACATTCCTTTATTGATCAAACCTTAAGTCAGAGATCTGGCTCTTACAACACACTTCAGCCATGTGTTAAGGCAGAGATAGAATCGGTGCTGGAAATCTTCAAGTATGAAGTGAATATTCAAGAGAGTTAAACTAATCCAAACTCTGAAATACTGCAGGTAACAGGATACGGACTCACATTCTTGCATGTAATGCACGCTTTAGACAGTTTATCCCTTCATTCACCTCCCCAGAAGACCCTTTGTATTACAGACCTGCTTAAGTTCACTAGATTTTTATCTAAAACAACATTCTTGTTTCCATGAATACATCAGCTCCTCTGACCTTTGCACATTTATCCACATTTCTAGGTAAAAAAGTGAAGGCAACAATAAACACTAGTGACCCTAAGCAATATTTGCTAGCAATGAGGTATGTATTTCTACGCATACAAGAACTAACTTTGTAAACCCTGAAGTCATTACTACTCAAGGTACAGAAAAAGATAAAAATTGATTTAAAAAAAGAAAAGCATTCATTTCAAATGACTATGTAATGTTAATGTTTAGACTAAAGCTTTGCTTTTATCTCTCTTCCTTGTTATTTTATAATAGCAATCAAGATAATTAAAACTGGTATTTAGTTCCTGGCTGAAGTGCACAAGTGGAAATTGCACACTTAAATTTACAGATTATTTATTAAAGGGTGATTCTACTCTCTGACACTACTCAGATTTACAGCCTCATGAAAATATCCCTTTCTTACAAAACTTACTGCTAGTGAGTGATTATATATTAATATTTTTAACAGCGTTGGTGTTTAGTCTGGTACTAATGCAAAAAAATAATCTTCTACAGTTGCTTTTAATTTTTCATTGTACAACACAGGTAACTTTCATTTCAGAAAACAAGATTTCCTTAGTAACACTTAGCCTGGACATACTCAACTTCTTTACAATAATCTAACAATCCATTTATAATAGCTGCTGAACAGAAGGCCTTGTTTCCATAGAGATAGTGAAACATTTTGTTAGATCATAGCTCAGGACAAGTTTTGATTTAAGCTTAGGTGAAAACTCATTCCTTGAACGGCATAGCTGTAGCGCTGACAGTCCGCTTCAATAACAAAGCTGCTTGAACTGTGGCTCGTGTTTTGCTCTGATTCTAAGCCCATGCATAAAAGAACTGGGGTTCACACTCGCTTTTAAAAACAGGAGTCGCAGCCCTCTCACTTCATTTCTTTACAGAATCAGTCATGTGCTTTCCACTGATTTAGCATGAGAGGTTCTGTCCCAAGATCCCAGCAAAGAATTGTCCCAAACAGTTTCAGGCGTGCTGGTGGTGAGCTACGTTTGTCTCCTTCTCTCCCTCTCTCCTTCTTCCCCCTGCCACAGTAGGTGAACGCTTGGGAAGAGCATCTGGGGCAGTTCCACCTCCCAACCACTGTCCTCAGCACTCACAGCTCCTGCACCCACACATGAACAACACCATCCCCAGCTCGACTCCTCGCGGGCCCAGGAACAGGGGCTGCCTCTGTAGCTGCAGGCAGCGTTTGATCAGGGTACAAAAAACAAGTGTGACACACTGACACTTTAATTTTCTCCATTTTAATGTCTTTCCCTGACAGAAAAAAAATTTTAAAAAATCGAAATTATGTCTTCTTTTTAAATAAACATAGAGAACCACTTGCCTTTCAAAAAGATAACAAAGCCCACTTAATGCCAAGGACAAAGTAAATGGACATATCTTGGGAGTTTTCATGATGTTTCTGAAAAATCCTAAGATTAGGTAATTCTAAAAGGTCAGAGAGAAAGCCCAAGCCAGAAAATTCTATCTACTCAGATAAATCTTCAAAAGTAGAACATGTTTACTATGTTTTATTCACTATTCAGGGGGAAAAAAAGACCTTTTTTTTTGTTTCATTTAATGGCATTTTAGACTGAAAAGGAAAGTTTCCATCTACTTTACTGTCAGCTATTTTGAGTTCCATTGAGGTTTAAAAAAACTGCATTAATAAAAGAAATTTTACTTCTCATTGACCAATCCTCAAATATTTTGTAGCTGAATTGCCAGTCTGTCCACACCACTCTAGAGAAACAGGGTGAAGCTGGCAGACCCAGCGTGCTTGCTTTCTCAGAAAACGCGTCAGCCACGGACAAACGAGAGACAGCGAGAGAGTGAGTACATACCTGTGTGAGTTCTCAGGTGCGCTTTTAAGTGAGAAGACTTTGTATAAACTTTTGTGCAGCCTAGAACAAAAAAGAACCAAAAAAAGCAAAGAGGCTTCAGTAGGGAGAACAGAAACGCTCCACACTGTGTTTAAACTCCCCAATTCAGTGCTGGGGTACTATCTGGACACATTTAAGTTTACTGCTTTCTGGCATCATCTTTGCCATTTAGAAGTAAAATTTTATATAAAACCCTCCTAGAGATATGTTGCTTTACACAGCAAAGAGAAAAACCTATGTTTCTGGTAGACTGATTGCTTTGTAATGTAGTATATAGGCCAATACCTGCTACAATCTATGTAAAGTAACACCTGCTACCTAAGTCAAAAACTTAGCAGGGGGGGGGATTATTTTTTTTAAATTTCCAGGAGGAAATTTTGATCAAGCCAGACTCCATGTCATCATCACCCAGGGCTCAACATAACTCTTCCACCGGGCATTTATCATCTGGCACACCGAACGGGTGATATGGCACCAAGAGTTATGTTGGTAAACAGGGAGCAGCAACTTCTCTCTGCGCTACAACGGGTGTGCACGCCTTGTATCGGGAATCACGTTCTACACGGAGGCACACTTTATAGTCAGGCCCCTCTTCCCCTTCAGTGTAGAAGGCAATCCATCTGTGGACAATTTTCAGAGATGGTTTTAATGGATTTACAAGGGCAGCTGAATCTCCTGTTCATAACAGGGAAGAATGGCCGTGGCCTTGGCTACCAGGAGCTGAAATTATTCTTGCGCTGCCAGAAAATTCAAACTGAGCTGTGCTGCCCTGAACAAACTGAGCCTCTGCTCCATCATGGATATTGGACCGTCACATTGACTTACACTAGCAGAGGCCATAATTTTTATTTTTTATTTTCTATAGAGTCCAAATTTTGTAACATGGTAAAATGAGCTCAAGAGAATGACAAATGACATGAAGAGTATCTATTATTTAAAGAATGTGGGAGTGTTCCACTCAAAATAAAACGACAACGAAGAAAAATTCTACTTGGACAAAAAACTATTTGGTTCTCCCTAGGTGTAGACCACAGCTAAAGCAACCCACTTATACCTCATCCATGATTATTTACACTTTTTTTTTTATTGCAAGTGCTGGGATTTTCTGGCACAGATTGCTTACCTGGGTAGTCACAGTAGTGGATACGTCTTTTCTCCAAATCTGGGTTACTTCTCCTGTTGTATCTGACAGGTTGGATGTTTTGGGGAGTTATAGGCAGAGTTGCTGGTAAATTCGGGTTGTGAATCGCGAGCTTGGATGCTATAGTTGCGGCGTATGATGGAGGAGGGGTTAAATTCTGCAGCATCTCTGCTTGTCTGTCTGGACTTCCAGGCTCTGAGCTTGGGGGAGAAGGAGGGAAGTAAGTGGCCTGCTGCTGCAGAAACTGGTTTGGCATGGTGTAGGTACAGGGGGGGATGCCCTGGAACTGTTTCATCGCAGTCTGTGGGACGGCCGAGGAGAGCGTGTTAAGGCCCGCCATGGCTGAGGGCATGGAGACATTGTTAAGGGAGTCCATCACGGCTGCCTGAGGAGTGGTGTTGGGCATGTCTAAATCCGGTGAGCTCAAGAGCTGATACAACTGGCCTTGCTGGGGCGTGATGGAAAGATGGACATCGGGAGTAGGAAGCTCCTGCTTGATGAAAATGTTGTTCACGTCAGGAGTTTGGTGAGAGCTGAAGATGCTGGTAAATTCGGGGAGGGCCTGAGTGGGAGCAGGGGCAGGGGCTGGGGCAGTAGTTTCGTTCTGGTGACTGAAGATGGTGACCGGCTCTGTCTTGATGTGGGTTACACAGGGTCGCTGAGATTTGTACAGGCCAGTTCTCAGGTGGCTGATGTCAGGCAGGAAGACGTTCATGTTGATGCTGTACGGCAACCCTTCGCTGTCAGTGAAAAACTGGTCTACAACAGAGGCACTGTCTCTTCTGTATTTCTTATGTTCAGGGATGACGGGAACGGGCGGGAGCTGAGGTGCCAGGTATTTCTCCATTTCACATCTTGTCTACAAAGACAAAACAGACCATAATCCACATGATTTGTTACCAGCTAAGAAAGATGATGGCATCCAAGTCATGTGAGGCTTTACAAATAAAAGGCAATACTGTTCAGCCAGCCACAAGACACTTACGGAGGAAGCTATGAACGCTCACACTAATGAAAACCTGTTTGCTTTTACAATCAGCACACTGATCAGCATCATCAAGGACAAGGAGATAAAGTCACTGGCACAAGCTGTTCACACATTAAGACCGATCTGATGTTCCAGCATACACAAACTTTTCATCTTTTATGCCTAAAAGACAGTGCGAGGCGCAGAAGTGACAGGCACTGTGCCTAATCTGCTGATCTCCTGCTCTGGAATTCACTGCTCAAGCAGGGTGACTGCCTATCTGTTTCACCCGCTTCTCTTTGAAATGCTAACTGTAAAAGCCACATCCTCAGCTGGCTATTTGAATACTAATACTTCAAATAATGTTTTTATATATCTATATATTCCATACTTCCATGATTTTTCATCCCTAGAAGAACGCTATTTAATTAGCAGTATGACACCAAAGTGTAAAGTTATTAATAATACTGAATAAAAAGAAGACGGGCTGACTACCTTAGAGTTATCTTTGTGTAAAGTGTCTCCAGGACTACACTTAAACCAATAATAATCTATGCAGTGTATAATTGGCTAACAGCGTGATAAACATGTCCCTATCCATGCCTCGGTTCTCGGAGAGCTCTTTAATTACTGGAAAATCATCCTCTTAGCACAGTAGTGCGAGGGAATCCGTGGGTGGCTGGAGCCCTATACATTACTGGTGTACAGTCATCGGCAAAACATTTATCACGCACTCTCCAGTGGGCAAATGCTACATTCCCCCCTGCCCTGTCAAGAGCGCGCTCATACCAGACCCGTTTAGCACCCCGCAAGCGAAAGCAGCTGACAAACAGCAACTCTGCCCGAAAGTGGATTTTAGGACCTTTCTTCAAAGACCCCCGGTAAACACCACAAACAAACACAGCCGCCTTCCCGTCCCTTTGATCTGGATCTGCCCCGACATGCCAGGCTACTTTTTCCAGCTCTTGTTTACGAGTCGAGGGCAGCTCGCTTTGAAGACGGGGAGTTATTTACTCGTTGGGGCAGACACCATCGAAAGGCAGCGCCCGACAGAGCGCTGCCCGGCACCGGGGCTCCCTCCCGCCGACCCGG
>VWZT01007247.1:415044-539973 GCA_013397055.1 Pachycephala philippinensis
CCCCCCTCCGAAATGAGGCAAGTTTCTATTTACTTGTTTTGAGGTGTGGTTTCGGCGCAAAGCATATTTCCCCGTAGACACAAGACGGTGAGCTAAGCTCCCGCATGTTTCGCTGAAGCAGAAAAAGGAGGGACGCCGTCCTTTCGTGCAACACCGACCGGCTCACGTCGTATGGGAAAAGTACAGCACGTAGTGGAGCTTTGGAAAAAAGCACAAACTTTCCACCTTTCTCCCAGCGCTGTCAGCCCTGCGCTCTCGGTTTTCAGGGAGAGAGTCTGGGAATCCACAGAAATGTTGGCAACCTCCCCCTCCCCGTATTTATCCCCTATCATTTACAGACAAGGCTCTTTTTCTTAAAACGTAAAAAAGTATTTTTTTTTTCTGGTCAACCTGGCACTCCTCCCCTTTGCCGCCCAGTCCACAGCGAGTAGGATGTCTCAGAGCCTGTATGCAGAACAGAACCAGGGGAGAGCTCAGCATAACATTTCTTTACACAAACTGTCTGTTTAGCAATATGTAGCCGCTTGATGCTTGTTATTACTAACGTAGATCCGGCTGCTCCCGTCAGCGCAGCATTTAAAAGCCGTGCAGGCTCATTTCCATCCAACACTAACACATATTCCCGTTTAGGCAATATGCAGCTTCTGTGTCCTTTACTGAAGACTCATGGCTGGCATTTCTTTCCCCACTCAAGCCTAGGAACAGGTGTTTTAACCAACAGATTTTAAAATCATGTCTTATTTTTGTGTGAATGCCCTTCACATCACCCTAGTATAGGGTTGAACGTCAAACTACACTTTTTGAATACCCGACATGTTCCCTGTGTCAACCCAGTTAGGCTTCAAACTATGTTTTTGACCATCTTGAAAGGACAAGTTTAATACAAACTGCTCTCTAAAATGCAAAAATAGCAATACTACACTTTAAAAATGCTTTAAAAATGCAAAAATAGCAATACTACACTATGCTGCCTGGAAACTAGTTCTTCTAGATCAGGCACAACATAGGACTGGGCAGCATCTGATGTTGTGCGTGTACTGGTAACTTTCAGACGTTTATATGAATTCTATGGCTGTAGTAACTGAAGTGTTTCTGACACTTGCATACCTTACTTGCATGTTTTCTCTCCATCTGATTAAATGAATGATGAACAGATAATTTCAAAAGGTTTTTTTGTTTGGTTTGTTTTTTTCTGTTTTGTTTCATATATGTACGTTTGTAAAGGGCCTGCCCTGGCAAAAGCTTTGGCAGGTTAATTAGGATGGTATCACTGAGTAAAGCTCTGTGTATACTTTAAATATTTTCAGAAGCATCTCTGAATGTGTTTTAATATTTTTAGAAAGGATATAATTAGGTCTGAACTGCAGATAAATAAAGCCAATCTCATCACTATGTTTTTGTGCTACTGATGGTCTAGGTCCTACAGTCTTTTGTCAAGCAAAAATCAGTGGAAGATGACTTAAGACTATATAATTTTTAAGGCGCAATTTTTTATTTTGACTTTTCTACTATCACTAACAATTAAACAGGAAAGTCAGACTCTTGTTCCTGCTCAGGTTCACTGCTTATCTGACCTACATAGTGCTGCACTATTTAGTTTACATATAGTCTAAATGCACTTTTAGATCCAGAGAGAAAATTTATTTGATAGCCCATTTTAAGAATTCCCATTGTTATTAGATCTCACACTTCTTGGAACAAATAATTTTTATTTACAAATTTTAAATCAATAATAAGATGCCAACTAATGTCATCTCCTAAATTAAATTGAAATGAGAGTTTGTTCAGAATTAATCATCATGAAAACAATGAGTTTACAACTATAATAATTTTGGAGTGTTTTTACTTCTTCACTGATTTTGCAGACAGAGTTAGAAGTGAGTTTACACCTTAACAGACGAATTTGCAGCAGAAAACCAAGTAAGCTGTTTTCAACCCAGCACAGCCCTGTTTGTGTAAGTAAGTCTTCAGGCAGACATGTTTAGTAGTCATGGTAGGTGATCATTCCTCTGCAACAGAAGTCCCCGGGCATCTTATAAAAATGACAACCCAAGGTCTTTAGTTATTGTCCTGCAGAGCAAAAAAAGGAGGGATAAAGCACTGATTGGTAAGTACCTAGAGCTACATATGTGAAAGACACCTTTCAGTGTCCACAGTCACTGGCAAGGGAAGTGCAACGCTCTGCGCTCAAAAGAGCATTACCAGGTTCAGGGAAAAAGGGTTAAACTTTCTGAAACTATGTCAATGCTGCAGGTTCTGAGCGGGCAAGGATCCAGGCTTTCTGAATGAATGTAGACTCAATTACTTTGAACTCTCTTGTTCTGTACATTCCTATTCGCTTAGTAGTGCTATGCCCATTAGGGGAGACAGGAGAAAACAAGAACAAATGTCAAGTCCCAGGCGGTTGGGAGCTCAGCAGTGGAGGAGCAGAGCACTGCCTTGTGGGAGTGGGGTTGGGAGCAGAGGAGTTCAGAAGGGGGGCCAGGATGGAGACAGGCTTTCTGGTTTCCTAACTCATGGCTTCACAAGACATACCTCTTAGGAAAGGTACTGGTGTCTCACTGTCCTGCTGGGAAGAGTAGGGCCAGAGTTACAGGGACCTGCATATGTGTTGTTTGGAGGCGTAGGGAAGGACTGGAAAGATACGGAGAAGTTGTTTCATAATGATGAGGTGAGGGAAAACCAAGGACCTCAGCTGAACTAAGCCAGGCTTGCAAGCCACAGGAAGATGTCTGATTATAATTTAAGGAGCTTTTAGCACATAGAGAGGCCTGGTCTGATTCAGCAAATACACACCTAATTTTTTCATATAAATTTACTAGAGAAGTGGGCATGAACTTTCTTTTTGCAAAATAGTAGCTGTCTGTACTTTTGGCCACTCATTAGACTCCATCTCCCCAAGGGAAGAAATGGTTTCTCTTTTTACTTCTAACTTTCAAAAGAGAGTCAGCACTATCCTTTTACTGTAAGAAAGTCATTATTTTTCTTGTGCTAACTTTCCTCTGAAGACAGGATCGCACCGGCCACGAGGTACCATCTTAACTCATGACAGGCTCTGAGAATGCCACTCGTGCTGTATAATCCAGCACCACCACACCGAGGAATGTAGCTGGGTGACTTTCTGTTGAAGCGAATGTGGGAAATCATGAAATGACAGTCTATTCCTGTGTAGCTTTATCTCTTGCTGTTTCAGAATTAGCTTACAGAGGTGTTCCCTTTGCTTATGAAAGGCAAGCCCAGTTCCCATTTTTCATTTCACTTTACCAGAAATACTGTGATAGACCATATGGAGACAAGGATGTTCCTGCTGAAATAACAAATGGCGCTCCTTAATTATTTCAGCCTGGTGTTTGAGTAAAAACACATTTCATCTTGACTTCTCTTCCCTCTTGACATTTCAGTAGTCATCCCGTTCCACCTCTGCTCTGGTGTGCAAAGCCTGATAATCAGGAAAATACCTCTAGTTCCCCTTGGACAAGGCTTCATTTTGAAGGGTGTACAGAAAGTGAGATTTCATTTTGCCAACCCCCCTGTATACCCTATAGGACAGTTGTGTCAAACCTTCCCCTTTCCAGTGGAGTTCCTCAGGCTTTCTTTGCTGCTCTACTGGGAGTGAAGTGTGTACCTTCCTGAACTAGCTTGGCATTTTTGTTAATGGAATTGAATTGGCACATCATATCAGGTAGAAACCTCCTCAACAGAGGGACTTCGGGATCAGAGAACTGGATTTGACAGTTTTTTAGGATATAAAGACTAAAAAAACTTGCAAAAAGAAATTAGTCCTTTGTTCTACAGACTCAGGAAGAGTCACCATTGCAAAACTTGGTACAGACTTTATAAAATGAAAGGTGTACACAAGGTTTTGTTTTGCACAGTTAAAAAATTAAGCAAACTTCTAAAGTTATATTTGAAGTTTGCTAAGATTACTAAAAGCACGCAGATGCAGTTGTACTTGTGGTTTGTTTTTATCCTTTAGCTAAACATATTTTTCTTCCACTGTAAGATGAGTAAGTTAAAATAGCAGTGAAGGTTTGTGACAACTAAATAAAGGCATGTAAACTTACCCACAAACAACCTTTGAAAAAACCTTCTGCAGCAACAGGTAAAGATCCTACTATGTCTGCATTTTCTGTGTTTTGACCTGAGTCAGTCTGCACTGCACAACCTAATTACAGATTAATTATATAAATCTGTCTATGCAGAGGTCTGTTCAAGTATTTTCCCTGAAGTTTAACTTGCGCATGTGTGTATACACTTGCATGCATCAGTCTGATTTGCTATTTATCAAGGCCAGTGCTGACTTGGCGGAACAGATGTTTCAAGATGGAAACTTCAACTGCTCATTACTTGAATTCTTGGATTAAGAATCATCAACCTGTCTGGAGGAAACAAGACATCTTACTCAGTAGCTGAACCCAATCTTTAGATGGATTTTAAGGAGTCTTAACTTTGGGTAAACAGCCTCATGTTACTTAGGTTTCAGGTACAGTTCAAATATTTTCAGCCCATCTGACAAGAAAAAATACAGAAAAATCTTTTATTCTTACCAGGTTTTTTTTTTTTTTTTTGACCTCTGTATGTTCAGTGTATGTCTGAACTGGAGGCTGTTTATTACAACAGGCCTTTTTGAGAACAACAAGTCTCTGACTCAGCTTTAGGAGATGAGTCTTTCCTGTATTTTCATCCATTGTCATACAGCTGCTCAGCTCTGACTTGTTGCACAGTAGGGCCAGAAATGACAATGAAATGCTCCTTCAGCATGTCATTTAATTATTGATGTACTATTAGAGGAGATGGAAATCTGTACATGTGGGGTAATTAGACAAGATTAATTAAAATGCTAATGTACTTAGAAAATAACATTCACAATTTTTGGAAAGGTGGTTTGCCCATCACTTGGAAGTTTAGTGGGAGCCACCACCATTTTTACTTCCACCTCCCCCGTCCAATGCAGAGGCTGCCTGCTTTAAAAGAGCAAATGGTGTTGGCAAGGCTTGTTAGCAATAGGTGGTCTTATGTGGTGTTTTAACTACTTGAATATATGAGACAGACCCACATTTTTTACTACTAAAGAAAGCACTTTTTGGCTCCAGAATGTTTATGCTGAGGATCCGTTAACAAATGCTAACTGTAAAGCTGCCATAATTGTGTATTTTGGCTGAAATCTCCAGATTAGAGAAGTAACGTAGCAGAGAGTGTTTTGGGTCTTGTGAAATACTGATCTGCCAGGTGGGACGTGGAGCCTATACAGGCTTGGACATGGCAGAGGGGATGGTCTGGCTGGATGAGCTAGGAAGGCATTAAAGCAATGAGCTGCTAGGTGAACAATCCCTAGGAGCATAATGAGGTTGGGCAATGAATGCTCATTTGGAACTAAATCCTGATGTTGAGAGCAAATAAGGGATGTGGTCAGAAAAAATTCCTTCACCTCTTATGCTGTGTCCTTTCAAACAGGGGAAGAAAGGATAAGCTCCTTGATCAACTGCCTGTGAGGTGCTCAGAGAAGATCCTTAGAGCCCAATCAATATCTGCAGGGTACAGTGTGCTGCTCACGGTGATCCTGGAGAAGAGCAGAGGCCCTGAGAGACAGCTTTGGCTATCCAGAGGAGATAACGAGCCTGTGTGGTTATGTTCCCTGTGGGACCTGAACTGCCCTGTTCAGAGAAGTGTACAAACCTAAATTTCAGTGTGCCATGGAGCTCTACCCTTAGGGGTGCGGCAGGAGAGGTTCATGCTATTAGTGATAATGTCTGCATAATTCCTAAAACTAAGCCATATCTGTACTCAAACAGTCTTGCATCTAGGGTAGACGAATTTTACATCAGACAAAGCTGAAATAAACTGTAGGCTGAGTCAGGTGAGTACGGCCCTGAAAGTCTACAATCCCATGGAAGGCAAAATACCCCTTCCTCAAAAGAACAACCCCTTTCCTTCTGCCTCTTTAGAGGGCATTTTGTAAAGCAGTTATAATTATAGACACTCAACAGCTGGGAAAAGAACTAGTAACAGCAAATATAACTTTGATGGCAGTTATTATGGAAAAATAATTTGGAGAAAGAAAGATGCCTGAGAAGTCAATGACCCCCATTGAAAAAAAAAATTAAAAAGGTCCATGAAATGTATTAAGGACTCTAACAATTGTCTGTTTTTAGATAAATGATGTAGAATTGTTGATAAACAAAGAGAAAAAAAACCATGCTAGATATTTCTGTGCTGCATTTGGGGAAAGAGAAGGAAATATATTTGTATCATATAATGACAAAATACTTTACATTTCAACAGTAATTCAAGAGCATATTAAGCCAGCTGCTATTTATGGTCTTAGACGAGCATGTCTGGATAACTTCCCACCCAGAATTTTAGAAGAGATGGTCAGTGAGCTTTCAGGATTGATATTCAGTAATTGTTTGATTAGACATGTTCCAGAATACTGTTAAGAAAGCTAGAGTTAGAACCAATACTTAGCAAATATAAATTAAGTGATGTAGCTAATTATAAACTTGCACTGTGACATTAATTTGAGCAGCTTAATGTGAACAGTCAGTATGTGAATCTATTAAAATAGATAGTATTATTTATGTCACTCGGTATATGCTAATGAGAAACAAGATTCTCTTGAATTTCCTTTGCATAAAGTTAGTCACAAAATATAACAGAGTTTATGAAAAACACATTTTTGCAAAGTGTATCACCAGATTCAGCTCAGCATTTTTGGCTGAAATTCCTAATTGACAAGTCTCAACTTTTTTTTTCAAATGGAATATTGCCAGGTTGGTGTATAAGGTCTCATGCGGGGGGACTGATTTGTTTTTAACAACAGGCTGTTTGCCTTTCTAAAAGAAAACATAGTAGTTCAAATTTTTTGAGAGTAAGTGTGGGGGAAAATAAATAATGAAGGTGGGAAATCTGTCTATTGAAACAACAAATCCCTAGATTCCTTGGTATGTGGGATGCTTCTAAACTATACATCTTTCAGTAGAGATACATATGAAGACACGAAAATGTTCATGGCTTAATTATGTCTAGTTAGGTAGATTCCTCAGATGGCCAGGAAAGATGCAAATTTAGGTGCCTAAACATCTAAGGTGAACCTTGTAGAGCTGTTATACTGTAACTGGCAGGGTGCTTTCACTGAAGTGCTGAATCTTTTTCAGCATCCACAGCTCAAGTCAGGGTGCAATCACTCCCTCACATTGAGCCTGCACTTGCAGTGTCTGTTGGAATATTCATTGTGTTCCCTTTGGAGAGAGCTGCGCCTCAAGATGGAGGCAGACACTGCTTCCTTTGGAACACCTGCATTTTGGATGGACCATGCAGTAAACTGAGGTGCTCATTTTAAGAATGCAGTTTTCAGTCTTTCCTACTTATGACCCCCTCCTTATGCCTCCTTTTATTTTTTGTTACAAAAATACTAATAAAAAACCCCCAACACAAAAAATTGGATCATTACTTTAAACTTAGCACTAGCAGACTTGTTTTTCTTGGTTACATTTTTAGGACTCCTAGTAGTTCAAGAGCACAAGCTCATAGACTGACACCTGTTTAGAAAGACCTTTACAGCACACACTTAAAACTTATGTGTAGTATGGATACCTACATAGAGCAGAAACTGAAAATGGATTCTTGGAGCTATCATTTAAAAGATCTACTGAGGCTGGAGGTTGAATGACTGGAGTTAAATCTAGACAATTTCAATCTTGATCAGACTCCCACGGTGAGGTTGCTTGACTATCATTGTTTGTGGTCTGATGGATCTTTCTTGTTAGTATCTGAGAATCACTCAGATGCAGCTTACAGAGCACTGATGGCATGTACAGCATGGCTCAGGAATTCCCAGTTAAAGTAACTGGGTGATGTGGTTTTGTTGTTCCATTTCCATGATCTGTGCAGCGGAGCCGCCCCAGCTCAAAAGAGCAGAAAGAATTAGGTAGCATCTCCTGTCTATCTAAACAGTCTGCCCTTGGGGAGGAAACCCCCCAACAATTGGAAGGAACCAGCCTTTCTGCAATCAGAAACAGCTGCAGCAGCAGCAAAAGCAGAATTTTCAGTCAATCAGAGGATATTAAAATTACCACAGGGTTCTCACTTGTATAATAATAAGGGTGATAACTCAGGTGACTATTACAGTTTTTCAACCTATCCCGGTAACTCGACTGACATGTTTTGAATAGAAAAGAAGTTTAGGAGCAAACAAGTAATTTCAAAAAATTGTCGATAGCAAGTACTGATTTTCTATGCATCTGCCTCAAGACTAAGTGAGGTTTGACCTCCAGTGAAGACACATTAAACATCTTTCCATAAGTTAGCTGGTTAATTGAATGTCACTTGTCAGGAGGGATAACAAAGTAGAGATTACAAAAACAGACCTCAGGTTGCAGTAGAAGGGTGATTCAGGAGTTTGAAAGGCGCTTCCCAAGAAAACTTATGAAGATGTGCTTGATTTTTCATCCCAATTGCTCCATAGAAGAGGATTTACAGTACACACTTAACATTTTGTGATGAAAATGTTTAAAATTATGATCACCAAAACTCCAGAAATCAGAGAATGTATCTGGACTCACTAGTGAAGCTAAAACCTCATCAGAATATCTGTTGTGTTTAGTGGCCATCACTAGCTGACCAATAAGAAAGATGAACGAACCAAAGGCTGCCCAGCTCAGAGACTTCAGTCCTCCACTACGAGGAAGCTGATCAGCCTTGATAAAATGTGGCTGCATATGAGTCCTGTCTCCTGTTCACTTGGGGGCTTACAGAATTGGTGACAACATTCACCTTGGTGGATGAGGAAATGTCTGTATTTCTAACTGCGTAGTGTAATGAAAAGGCACAGCTGCATCCCCCCTTCGAGATTTCTGTTTGCCTGGTGAGGAACTCATTCCATCAAGGAAGCAACTGCCTCCACACAGTTTGTTTTGTTTCATTTACTCTAGGTAAGGCATAGTCAGAAAATGACAAATTTGCCAACACTGCAACAATCTAGGAATAAGAAAATAGGAGAAAAATGACAGTGGCTATCGGTGATGGCTCAAATGTCTGTTCACAGTAGGGACTTAGAAGTGGCATATATCTATCAGAATTCTGGCACACAGAAATATCTCTCTTCTCAAAAATGTCACATAAGATGTCCATTAAAAAAGAAGTCAAATCAAATGTTACAGAAGAGGAAATATCTTATGACATAGGACAGTATTACATATCTCACCCTAGTTTTGCTAACTGTACTATTCCCAGGAGCTGCAGATGCATCCAAAGTCTTTTAGAATGCTTTTAATTTCTCAGACATATATTAAGTAATAGATTATGGTAAATAATATCCAACATAGTTAAACAGTTAGTTAATACAATGTTACTTCCCCCCCCTCACTATTTTTTGCCTTTCTGAAAATATTTAGAACCTGATTAACAAAAATAAATAATTTTTCAGGGTGAAAAACATGAAATACTTTGTTGACATATTGGCACTCATAGCTTCAGCTTGAAGCGTCAGGTATTTTCTACAAAACATGCTGGAAAAGCATGCAAGAAAATATTCAGTACAATATTCAATACAGCTTTATTCTGCACCTAGTTTAAGGATATTAATTTATTTAGGTAATGAAGGATACTGTTTTTCAAAATGAGATATTTAATTTACAATCACATGTTACAACCAGCTTAGCTGGTTTCCACTAATATTTTTCTAAGAGTTTTCTTTCGTAATTCGTTTTGAAAATGCTTTTTGAATTATTAAAAAAGAAAATAAATAAAAAGAAATGCTTTCAGAACAAGAGACCAGTATAAAAAAACTTTCTCCATTTTAATGATGCTTTGTTAATTTTTTTTTAACTAGAACAGCTCTAGATAAAACATATTCATGTATTAGGATGTTCACGTTTGACCCATAAGTAGTATTCTTGCTGGGTGACTTAATGGAAGTTTGGTGTATGCCTATTGTGTTGTGGCGTGGAAAACTGCTGTTCATGAATGTACAGCTCATTTCAGACGCGTTTACCTGACCGGTTCACAACATGCTTAGTTAAGCTACAGAGGCCGCTTACGCACGAAGTCGAAGGTAATGTGGCAAGTGGGATGAGGCAAGACTTTAACAACATGTCTTAATCCCTGTGCTGCCTGAAAGATATAAATAAGATAAAGGAGAGGTTGATTCAATCTTTTTAACAAAACAAGGCTTCTTTCTCTCTAGATTGCATATCGATAACTTTGTAGAGTAACAAAATACAAAGCTTCTTTTAATGATTAGAAAACCTTGTTTCTGTGCAATTCAAGAGTAGGGCCTAATGATTCGTAAATCTGTCAAACAGTATTGGGTACAAATCAACATTAGATACATGTAACATGGAAAAAAATCTGCATTTTAGTGCACAGGAGAAACAAACTAGTATTAACAGAAGCATTTAGTCAGGTCCAGGATAAACATCTTACTCTACACATTTTAAAGTGTTTTACCATGCAGTACTACAGTTTTTCGAATTTTACATTTTGCATTCAGATATGACTTCACTGGTAAATGAAAGAAGTAAAAGTGGAAGGGACAAAGAAATTACCGCTTTTCCTTTTGCTTCGTGTTCATGTTTTCCTTTTGCTTCACATGCCAGTGAATGTGAATAGAGCAGGTTGCAAATGCACAAACTGTCTTTTATCAATACCATCTGCATCCATCGCATCTGTTTTAAATCTTATGTTAAAACAATTATTTGAAGATAGTGAAATTCACCTATGAGATAATTAATCATAGTAGGTTAGACCAGGTTGGTCCACTGTGTTCTATCAACAGAAGCATTTTGCAATGATCCATTGCAGCACTTCCAATCCAGGTGACGTTATTTATAGTATAAAGCACTAGCAATAAGCTTTCCTGGTATCTAATTTGAGAATATCAAAACCAGGTAGATCTATGTTCTTTATCCCAAGGACATTGTGGTACTATTAAACTAGTCTCATGTCAGTGTTTCTCTCAAAAATATCACACTGAGGCACAATGTGATGCAATGCCCACTTCCCTCTGCTCTGAATGCAGGAGTGAAAACTGCTCACAGAAAGCAAAATAATAACCAAACAGCCAAAGAAGTTGTATGTTCACACTGAATTATGCTACTTAAAGAATTCCCCTCTACGACTAGCTGAACATTAAAACACTGTACTTTTAAAATATCCACCCTCCATCAAATGCTATGGCCCTAATTTGTTTTATTGGATTAAATGCACCTAACTGGTAACATACAGCTGAAAAGTTCTACCCTTGGCAAAGTCAAGCATTCAAGTAGTCACGGTATTTATACTCTCTGATATTTGCCAAAGGTTTCTCACTATCTCATAAAGTCAGGTGCTTAAGAATGGGATAAATAAAAACTAGAAAACTGGTATTTTTATAGTAGACACTGGAAAATGAAGAAGAGGGGAGTATTAAGTTCAGTATCGTAATGGTACTGAGGAGCTTTATGCAGTCTGTAGAAGGTGCCTCAAGCCAATAGGCTGTAAACTCTGAATGTTGCCTTGGCAATTTCTTTCCAAAGCTGAAGGTCACTCCTTTCTTCGGAAATGCCCCAATCATCATCTTACCCAAAGTGAATTTATGTGAACACTCAGCAGGGCTGATCACATGAAATCCTACCCACCACCTGAGGAAAATGGTACATACTTAGATTTCTGTGGAAGCAGTATGACAGCTGTAAAGCACTGTTAAGCCAATAACCTTGCCAGGTTTGTTCAGATGGAGTTCCAGTTTTTATTCCAATAAATCCACGTTCAGGATCACAATTTTTCCTACTCCAAACCCAACAGTTGGTATTTCATAAGAGTAAAGCAATGTTAGTGCTGTCCTCTCTCTGTGTAGAGCAGGACTTGGCGCTGTCATGACTAGGACAAGACAAGGTGATTCCTGGGAATGCCAGCACGTCTCTGCTTTTGGTACCTCCATGGCTGAGGGACACCCAAGCAGGAGAACCTTACAGTTACATCTTTATGTTTTCAGAAATTACGTAGAACTGGTAAGAATACAGAACTCAGAAAACCCCTTACATGAAAGAATAACAACAAACATAGCTGAGAAGGTGGATCAGGTAATCCTATTCCCAGAAACATCCAGTGAATCTGGAAGCTTGCTTACCAAAGATACTGTACATTTTTATGAAAACTAAGGCTGTCATTTAAATCAGTAAATGTGATGCTGTCCACTGGTGGCCCATGGGGAGTTTGCAACTTTTTGTAATAAATATGACAATTCTTGGAGCCAGTACAGTACCTCAGACAAGTCCATGAAGATGATGTAATGAAGTACAGTAATATATTCTAAAATAAAGTTTATTTCAATATACTTTGTTGGCATTTAACTCATGACCAGAAGCACCTTAAAGATGGATGTTCGCAGAAAAAATATTTTGCTTTGTATTAAAAATAATCAAACCCAAATAATTTAACTTTTTATGTTAAAAATGTGTGTACATTTATACATAATATTTCAGTTTACAGCTACAAAATAATACTAGTGAATTATGAAAAATTCTTAATATTGCTGCAGCTGGAAACATAAGAATTTACACAGTTTGTTTCTTTGTAATTTCACAGAGTTTAATGGATTGAAAATACTCTGTACTTGTTTTTAAATCACTCATCTATCTCAGAATTATTATCATGGTGTAAATCTATTTGACAAAGGTTTCAGCCTGCACAGATGTGAAATGGTGCGTCAGAATGAAAAACCGCTATATTTCGTAGGATTGGGTATTTGGCTTTCTTGGACAAGAGATCTAATCAGCTCACTCAGGTTTCCCTAAGGGAGGTTTCAGACAGTTTCCATTGTGTAGGAGGGCACCCTGGCTGCGCACCGAGATTAGCCTGCAGAGATTTTATGGGGTTGAGAAAGAAAGGTAAGCTCCCTCCTGCTGCTGGTAAACACTATTATTGTTCTCCATTCCCTGCTGAATGGCACAAATGCAATTCTGCAATGTTAATTACTGCAATAATGAAAGAAATGACACAAAATGACAAGGAATGTGCTAATTCAGTAAGACTCAAGTCATTGACATATTAGTCCCTTTATTGCTTGTTGTTACTTTCAGGCACGTACTCCTTTACTCATAAATACTGAGTGGATTCTGGGGACTTAGTATTTAAATAATAAATCAGAAAAATAAAGATTAATATGTAAGAAGTAGTGCCTAATGATCTTTTAGAAGCTGTCTGGTCAATAGCTGAACACAGAACATGTCTGATGAAGTATATGAAAAAAAGACCTAGCCAGCCTTGCAGGAGTTGCAAGCTGCTTCCTTTTCAATGTCCAAAAATGAAGACTTGCTAGAATGTTATTTACATGCTAACCAGGAAGGAAAAGGTGGCAAGTGAATAGGCTGCACCAAAATATTGTATTTTTCCCCTGCTTAGACTTCCCACATTACCACAGAGGACATGAGTGGTATTAATTTTTTTGTGAACGTCTTACATGTAGCTGCAGATGACAACGTGTGAATCTGTGTTTACACTGCTTGGAAACCACAGTCCTGTGAAACACAGAGTGACAGGTCTCCTGTAGCTGCGGCCCTGCACCGGCAGTGGGGAGCGCGAGAAAGCTTGGGCGCAGAATCATCCCTCTCTCAAGGTCTTAGAGAGAACTCAGTGGGAACATTTTCAATTCCTTCTTCTAAAAAGGACCACTGCACTTTGGTAACAACCCTGTTTAAAACCCACATATATACTGCGTATGTAAATTCCCTTGTAGAAGTCAAGCACTACCTAATAATAATGCACAAAGAAACAAATTCTTCTGAAGAACTGAATAAGAAAGCAAAAGAGTCTTGCATGCCACAATATGTATCTCTAAAATCACAAAAAACAGGACCTCTGGGAATTGCTAACAGTTTCAGCTGCAACACTGAATAATCTAAGTAATCCTTTTTCTATTGAACCAAAAGGAAAAATGAAAAGACTTTCATTGAAATACAGTCATAAATTCCATCCATAAGACTTTTCCTGCAATTAAGTTACATTTACTGATCCACTACTCCCTTAAAAGGAGCATTAACACAAAGACTTCAATTATTCATGGTCAAACAAAGTTGATTCTATTGCTTCAGTCAAAGCGGCATTCTCTTTTGCTGTGGTTATTTCTGTAGTATCTTCAAAAAGGGCACACAGTCTGTGAAAACATGTAAGTTTTTGAGTAAAAGCTATTTCCATGATCAATCCTAACTTCTTACATTTAATACTTCTGCCATTTGCTCCTTTCATGAGGATGAAATTTGCTGGGAGTTTTTGTCCCCTTCATCCTTTAAAGGGTAAGCTTTAATTCACCATTTTTTTTTGAACCTAGTTCCAATGTCCTGAGAAAAAGAAATCTTTCTCTCTCTAAAAGAAAAACCAGGAAACAAAACCCACAGGTATTTACTGTTATGGAAAACTTATCAGTGAGAAAAGAAACACAGGGACCTCCACAAAATTAACTCTGTGGAAGAAAGTTTGTGGTTCTTGTGCTGTCAGCAGAGGGCTTAAAAGAGCTGCAGAGGGTCTATCATCTGTGAAGAGCTGTACCTACTTCTTCTCCTGCCAAAAGCTTCTGCAGTACTCGCCACTCGCTCTTCCACAATTCCCAACTGCTGTCCATTTCCGCTCGTGGTGCCATCCCCCGAGAGCTGGCACCCCCTGCTGCTGCCGAGTGCTGCCCAGCTTCAGTCCGAAATACCCTAAGTGCAACTGCCTTAATTAAGCTGCGGAAGTATGTGTTTTAAAGGTCAAGAGTTCCCAACCAATCCTAGGAATTTAAGAAGGGGATAATATTGCCCAAAGACATTAAGCAAAACTTGATCTTCCAGAGATACTTGTTTCATTTTGAAAGGTCGAGAATGAATACAGATGCTCGATATTCTTTGGTACAAGAAAATACCAGGGATACATTTCTGTGACTCACTAAGAAGTCTGGCATATGATCTATTAAATGTAATGTTAACAGGGAGAGAAATGCTTTCCTCAGTAGACCTCCCTAATAAGCACAACCCTGAAAGATGACAGGATGTTACAGACTCAAACTGTTGTGTATGAATCTGTTTTCATGTAAATGTGCTACAGACTGACAACTGATTGAGACACATATACATAATAACATAAATACTTCTTCAAAAGGTAGTAATTTGTTCCTACAATGTCATGCTCTCTGAGTCATGTCTTTCAAAGACATGGAAGTTAATGAATGCCTACCAGGAGTAAAAGAATTCTGACTGACCATCTTGCAGGTGTCAGAGGTTTAATATATTTGTGTTCCTCTTTTTTTGCTGAAACTAGGTATCATAAAAGGGTGTAACTGAAACAGAAAATAACACCTAATATGTAAGAGGTAGGAAATTGTATCCCAGAGATACTGAACTGATATCTGAATTTATAGACGTTCCTTTTTTAAAAGATTTAATCGCTGTTTTGTACAGAAAGTCTTGAACGGAATGAAGACTACAAATCCAAAAGGCATATTCTTTGTATAGAAAATATTTAGAAACTACAGTGCCAGGGAATTATGACCACAGGATTCAGCAGTAAGCCTTAAAAGTTTAGGTCCTTATTAAAAAAAGCAATTATGTTTTCAATTTTTTCCTCAAACAAGAGATTACCTTGTTGCACTACAGCTTCTTGTCTTCAGACAAGGGACAGAAAAGTGAGAAAGCAATTGCAGTGTTAAAAAACCCCCAAATCCTAACCTGCTCTAAAGCATTGTCGTTCTTTCTTTCCTGTTCAACCCATGTACTTACGAAACTTATCACTTAAGTAACACCTACTTAATGTACCAAGAAATGTAATAGTGGATAGAGATTTTTGTTTTGGCTTTGCTCCCTTTGGTTTGAAAAAGAGGAACTGAAGATGATTATGTGGGTTGGGCACTTCAGTCACAAGTTGCTTACATGCATGACTTAGAAATTTCTTTAAAATTTCTCTTTACTTCATTATTTTTGACTCACACATCATTGACACAAGGCCTGTGACAATAGGAGATGGCAAAGACCATGAAGAATAATTTTGGAATAATTCATTTGACAACTATGTTTGTGGGAAAGAACATCAGTAAAAGTGCTGTACAGGTACTGCAACTGAGCCTTTTCATTACTTAAAGAGCAAAAAGCTTAATTAATTTTTGCTGTAGGGCATCTCACAGTTGAATAGTTATATTTAAGTGACATGCTCGCTTTCTCATGAGAAGCTTAGAAGGTCTCCTCCTAGATAATTAATTATAGCCTTGGAGTCTAGTGAAGAATCACAGGAAAAATACAGTCTTCAACTAAAAAAAAAAACATATTGAGGAGATTTACACAGGGACTACATGGATTACAAGAACTTACCAGCAGCATTGTGTGTTAGCAGTATATTCTAATAAATTGCTTTTATTTTTGCACATCTAAGGATGGACCTTGTTAATAATAAATCAAAAAACCCCCTAAACGCCACAACCCTTTGACAGAAAAAGTCACTTTGTCATCTGAAGAACTGTTTAAATATCAATAAAATTTCACCACAAAATCAGCCTAATTTTATGCCAGCCTTCTGAGAAAATCAGACTGCCTGGAGGACACAGAAATTTATAATGCACAGTTGTTCTCTAAGAGTAAAAATGTTCCTGTGTATTGCATTTCCATGGAAGAATTAAACAGAATTCTGCCTTTCGGATGGTACAAAGTAAATTAATGTCACTATCTGATATCAGTATATTTAGGAATAACACCACAGAGTAATTTGAGTTGGACAGGAATTCTGAAAATCAGTCATCTAGTCCTTCTCAAAGTCAGGTCCAATTATACCAGCATGCCCAGGAGCTTGTTGAGTTCTGAACATCTCCAAGGATGAAGATTCCACCACCTGTCTGGGCAACCTGTTCCAGTATTTGACCATCCTTACAGTGAGAGCATTTTTCATAGTAGCTAATTGAGTTTTCTAGTGCTCCATCTGGTGTCCATTGTCTCTTACGCTATTGCTGTGCACCTCTGAGAGGAGTCAGGCTCTGTTGGCTCTCTACCATCCCATTTGTAGCTGGAGACTACGCGTTCCTCCCGTAAGTCCTCTATGAGTAAGGCTGTACCAGTCCAGTTCTTTCCGCCTCCCCTTCCACATCAGGTGCTTCAGCTCCTCACCATCTTGGTGCACCTCTGCTGGACTCACTGCACCATGTCAATGCCTTTCTTGAACAAGCCCAAAACGGGATGAAAGACTCCAGATGTGACCTCCCATGTGCCAGACTGAAGGGAAGGATCACTTCCCTGCGTCTGCCGGCTATCCTGTTGGTAATAACCACCCAGGATGTGGCTGGCTGGCACATTACTGACTCATATTCCATTTGGTGTCCACTGGGAGCTTAAGGTCTGGTTCTGTCAAGCTGCTTTGCAGCAGTATTGGCATATGGGGCTATTCCATCCTGGATGTGGGACTGCAATTGCTTTTGTTGAACTTCATATGGTTCCTGTTGACCCAATTTCCAGCCCGTTGAGATCCTCTGAGACCTTTCCCTCCGGTGTATAGACTACTCCCTCAAATCTGGTATTGCCTACGAACTTGCCAAGGGATGACACTATTCCAGCTGGACATGGCATTGTTGATCATGTGTTGTTCAGGTGGGTGTGTCACCCACCTTACAGTCTGTATCTCACCAATTTGTCTATAAAGATACCACAGAAGAAAAAATTGTAAATACTTAAGATTCCAACTAGTATCTTGCCTCAAATAACTCACCGTCCTTCTAGATGATTTATTAATTATTCACTGATAACAGACAAACAGGATAGTATGGCAAGTCCAGTTAGGGACTAAATCATATAAAGTATCTATTACAATCCACAAAATTAGTATCCGCATATGGGAGCTGTTTCATAGGAAATAAAAGTTAAGGATTCTATTCACATAAAAATATATCTTGGCTAAAACCTAGACTTCAGGAAAGCAATTATTCAGAAATGACTGTACAGATAGGTTTGTGAGCCCAAAAGTTTGTCCGATTTTTTCCCCCAGTGACCAGCAGTTAGTCTAATAAAAGATTATTACCTCTGTCTACACACTTGGTCTCCCTCACTCACAGAATGATAATTTTAAACCTGTGATGTGCAATTGCCAGCATTTTTACCTTGCTCCCTCTGAACTAGAAAAGGAAAAAAAAAGGAATCTGAAGCTTTTCTGGAGCAGAGGAAGTATTACTGTGCTTCAACTGTTGTTTGGAAAATGAAGAAAAGTGTATCTGGGGATTATAAGCTTGATATAGCTCAGTATTATACAGTAAATACTGTTCATATCCAGGTTAGAAAAAACAATCAATTTAAGAGATACTGTCTAGGAAAAAGGTGCTAAGAAGAAGGAGCTTTCTCTTAAATGAAATCTGAGCAGTATTTTAGAAATGTACCATATGCAGCCAAGAGTGCTTTGTATTAGAGAACTTTCGTATAGTCACAAGAGATGGTGGAGTGGAATAAACAAGTAGAATGTGTTCTTGGAAGTTGGGGCTTATTTTTATGCAATTAAATATGGCAAGTTACCCATTTCCCTGTTAAACACCACATGGTTCTATTTTTATTATTACATTGCTGTAACTACACTACTATCTAGTCCATTAAGTATCAGTGCTGATAATTAAGATGTATTTTATTGTTTTTCTAAAGCATTTTTAATGCCTGTTTGGCTATATAAATGACATCAAGTGATAAACTACAAATCAAGTCTGGTAAGAAATTTTTATTCCAGCTGACATGAATTTCCTTCATAGCAAGTAGGATATAGTTTGATACGAACTCATGTATATTTTAAACATTTCCATTAGCCAGAATAGTTACAAGGAACATGGCATGAAACACAAGGTCCAAGAAAAACAATATAAAAAAGCTGAAACATGCATTAATTGGAACACTCTGAATAACACATCCTTTAACTGCCCAGATTATTATGTGTACAAGACACTAGTGTTTATTTGTCTTTTAAAATTTAAATATATGTTAGTTAAATTATTGCATGCATTATTTCCACACACTTTTATTCACATGACAGATCTAGAAATTATTTTATGAAGCGTAAGATTATTTGACAGTTAAAACCAAAACAGTTGTTTGCTTTTATAGTAAAATGGGCATCATTATGGCAAAAATAACTTTCTTTAATGGAAAGCTCCCCAAAGGATTACTTTTAATAATTTTGGAAAAATGCTATGGTGATGTTTTCTTCTGCAGTTTCTTGTACCATTCAGGTGCCTCTTTATTTGTCTGTAAAAGAAAGAACATTTAGTTGTGAGACAGTGAACTCCAGAAGAAACACATGCAATCTACACAAGGCTCCTTCCTTCCTATGTAGTTCACACCTGAGTTCTTTGCTTAAATGCAAATATCAAAAACAAGACTATGCATTTAAAGTTACTATTACAACATACCAGTATTAAAACATCCCTATTTCCAGGTTATAAAAAGCAGATTATACAGTAAAAACTAAATGATTTTTTGAAAAATATGTCACAATGTAAACAAGCATCAACTGTGCCATGAATCAGTTTCATTTGAAATAACATCATCTGAGTTTTCCAGCTCAGAAAGGAATGGATCTTAGAAAAGAGATTTTAGGTATGCCAAAATTGACCAACACTTCATGCAGAAATATAGTTCTTAAAAATTATGATTGAAAATAAAAGAATTTAGTAGTTTTCTGACTCTGTAGAAGGTATTTTAATTGCAGAGAATTATCTGTGAGCAACTTTTCCTTGCCTTCATAATTCTATAGGTTAGTGCTACATAGTCAGGATTGCTTGTGGAAAATTCAGTGGTGGTTTGTATAAAGTAAAGTAGTTTATGCTTTAATAGAAATAAATTTAATCAAGTGGAGGTGGAACAAGGTAAGGACTATTTTGCTTCCAGGGTTGGGTATAATCTGTTGAGTTAGTGAGCACTGTCTCAGTCTGTTGTCCTTGTTCCTTTCTAGTTACATTTTCTGACTGTCCTCTATTCATTCTTTTCTCCAAGACTTAAAAAGCATTCAATTTAAAAATCTACTTATTAATTTTCAAGATTTCAGTTACAAAAACAAATCTGCTCTATTTGTCCAAGTTTTTAGACTTCTAGAAATTAACCTAAATTGGCAGGATTTTCGCAGAACTACTGATTTCTTCTTATCTAAGAAGAAAACCTGTGCCATCTGCCCATTTTCATTTCCCTACTCCAAAGTCTGTGAAGACTAGAGTTTTTCACAAAGAAATTGGTTACAATTTCTAAATATAAACACAGTTTTTCTGGATTCCTACACAGCTTCTATATCCCTAAGTACGACAGGACAGATCACGCACTGAAGCCCTGGATCATCTACACAAACTGTTTGCTTATGTTTTGGATCACTGAATAGCTCCATCAAAGACAAAGTTTGGGCAGTATGATTTAGCATTACCAAAATGACTATGGATGAGACAGCACTGGATAAACCTGTGTTTAGTCTAATAATAGTAGTCAAGCAAATTTTGAACTCCTAAAATCCCCCAATGTCCTCACATCGTCTCCCAGACAAACTAGCATTTCCTACTTTTTGTGTTATAAACCCAGTACCTGGTGTGCTACAATACAAACCTCATATTGTCTAAGACACTGAATGCTAAAGTCTCCACCAGGAAAAAGAAAAAAGACAAAAAAAGAAAAAAAAAAAAGACAAAAGAATTCTCTTTGGACCAAATCAGCACATACGCTATATAGTATTGTTACATCCAGTCCACCCCAGAGAAAGGTAGCATCATGAAGTTTGTACATAAGAGTCATGATTTGTGATTCAGCACTGCAACTTGGCTGTCTTGAATCTATCAGTTCAGACACAGTCATAGTCAGAAACTTCTAAACCATTTTCATGAAGCTTTCCAATACCAGAGGCACTAAATCTGAAATGGGCCATTTCAAATATTAAAATCCAAGCTTTTAGTTTCTGAAGGAATAAAACAGGGTTTTATAATATTGGGCATCCTTAGCAACAGAAGTGGTTATCAACACTGGTGTTCTATTTTTTATACATATTAAGATACATACGCACATACACATTAATATACATGAATATGAGTATACAGAAATACACCTATTTCCTCACTCCTGCTTCTCAATATAGATATGCACAAACTCCACTTATACACAATCATGGTAGATTTAAATTAGTATACATGGTCTGTGAATCCCTACAACTAGGAAAATTTTGCTAACCACTCTTAGCATTGTAATACAACAATGGTATTTTTTTTTTAAAAAGACTTGGTTCGCTGTGAACTTAAGATGTAGAAAGTAACGAAATAGCTAAAAGACACCATAAACTCTAATTTTTCTCCTCAACATTGACTGTTTACATAAAGGGCTGCAAGTATTTAGCTGAATTAATTATATGTCTCCTTGAAGGATGAATCCACATTTTTCTTTTCAAAAAGTGAGGAGAACCATCCTCCTCACTCCAAGTTTTGGCACTTACTCTTATCATAGTACTTACAAATAATGTTGGCTTAGGTGTAAATGTATTTTCTTCTTCATGTTCTGGCACCAGTTTTACCAAAGGGTTTGATTTTTTTCCAGTTGCATTTTTTACATCAATAAAAGACTGAGGTAGTTTACCATGTAGATTAATTATAATCTGCTTCATTGTGGCTAGTTCCTACAAAACCACAAAAGAACAATGCTAAGTTATTCAGTTAAATTACATTTCAACCTATAAAATATTTATTTGTTAATAATGAATTTATATTCACCATATGTGGATCAGTAAAACTAAAAAAGAAGAACATATACTTGCTATAATTAATAAGATTACTACTTGGACCCTAGGAAAGTAAGAAAATAAAATAGGCACAGAGGATTTACAACTCAGATTTTGTCTTGCTTAAAGGCTGTAAAAGAGAACATGTACTGTGTAGTAAGAAACACACTATCTCTTTTAACTTAGATTTCCATTTAATTTAAAATAATTCTTTTGCATTTATTTTGTCAGGCTGAGGGAGTGTACAAATCTAATTTGAATGACTGTGACAACTTGTACTTTTGAGCACTAGGTCTTGCACAGAAATTTTATAAATACATTACTAGAAATATATGTCTTTATATCCAGATTAGAAATGAAAAATCAATGAAAAGCCTTTAGAAGATGTACAGCAAAAAGAGGATCAGAATGGAAAAGAAGTTTTGTGAAAAATGAAAGTTTCAGTGTGGAAAAAGGAACAAGAACATACAGAAATGTAGACTTTTTTGGGATATCCTAATAATCTGCTTTGAAAACAATTTGAATTAAAAAAGCAATCTTTCCTTAATATTTAGCTGAACAAAACAGTTTATTTAAAATGTACAGTAGAGTGAGAAACGAAAAAATATAGCATTTTCTGAATTTAACTGGACATCTTCTTTTGTCATCTTTCACCACACCTACTGCCTAACGTTCCCCCTCCACCCCATGTAATGGGTATGATTACTCTAAAATAAGTTACATAATTTAAAGCATTAAGTAGTAGTATTATTATTACTAGTAGTATTATCTAGAGCATTCATTATTGTGGAATTAGAACAGCAAGATCAGTAGAAAAGCCTTCCAATGTAAATTTTAAGAAAATTTTACATGTTTTAAAATATTAATGTTTTTGTTCGCTTGCTTTTTACAAATGGTGTTGCCTTCAATAAACAACGTTGTTACTCTAGTAGCCTTATATATAATTAACATTCTGTCTTATCTCTCAACCAGAAAAGGATAATTCATGCTTATAGCTGAATGACAAACATTTTTTATATCTTACCTATTTAATATTTGCCAGAAAATTACATTGATGCACATTCTATTTTCAATGAATTATTAGTAGTAAGTTAAAAAAAACCCTCTCAGCCTTTTAAAATACTCCTGCCATATACCTTCTCTCTGTCCACTGCTGCCTTTGATACAAGAAACAAAGTCAAAAGAAACATGCTGTAGCCTTTAAGTTGTCGAACACTAACTCGGTTACATGAATGGAAGTCACACTCCACAGACCAGCTTTATCGAGTGTACAAATTGTTCTTGTATCTCAGTCATTTAATATTAACTATTTGCATAATTCAGCCATGTGTGGTGGCATGTTGAAACAGCATGACTGCAGAGCAGCTGTTTAAAAGGACTGCATAGCTGATGCCAACATGTTTTTCAAAGTTGTAAACTCTGCAAAGATGTTGCCAAAGCAACACATAGACAGAATTTCTTGATGAAAATAACTCAAGCAAGTATACAGCAAACAAATACACCATCACAGGAGATTAAATTGTACATAAACAATGTTTTGACATTAGCAAATGGTGTTCCTATACTTAAACTGTGTTATTCCGCGGACTGAATAGTTGCACGTTTGAACAAGGCAAAACCCAAAAACTGTCACACAGATTTATTTCAGAAACAGAGTTGAAACTTGTATGTGTAGGGTCAAATTCTCTTTTGTCAAGATCCACTTGGCAGTTTAAAGTCTTCTCTACTTAACAGAATCTGTCCTGTACTTGACAGCACTGTCTGTTTTCAGACTTGGAATAGGCTCTGGAGAGTCAGCTCTCACACAAGCTTCCCTTGTGACAGGAGGATTCTCTAATGTGAAGCTATAGGAAGGAATGACAGGGAGTGGGGATGGAAAATTAGTCCACAACGAAGAAGCTATTTTGACATCACAGCCAAATTTATCATGAGGATTTAGCTAAGGTTGCCTTAATATTTGTTCTAAACCCACTCCACATTTAGCAAGAAAGACCTTAAGAAACTTGGCAAAATAAATAGCACAAGAAACACCAAATCCAATAGAATTAGTGGTATGTGTACTGCTAAACAAGGAAAGAAAACCAGCCCAACATATTTGCAAGAGATTTGCTGTTTTCAACAAAGGAAATACTGAAAACAAAGCTCTGTCTTGAACTGCAGTAATTTTAACCATCTCTTTAGATTTCTCTGCTCCAGAACACAATTCTTACCTTCACTTATAAGTTCCAAACAAAGTCATTAGCACTACCTGCTACTGCTGGCATTGCATCTTGATTCTATAAATATTATTTTCCAATCCTAAAATCCAGCAAGTTGGTCTAGAATGCTAGTAAGGAAAAAGCAGCTCTGGAGATTGTACTTAGCAGAAATATGTAGGAACAAGACCTTATGAAAAAAGGGGAAAGTAGGTAGAGGGTTTAAAGGAGATAGGAAGAATCTTTTGTGTAGAAGGACATGTACTAGTTTCAGGATAACCTAAGTAAAGGAAGGTATGAAGAGAAATGGATGATTAGAATGTTTATATTTTTTACTGTGTCAAGTCCATGTTTCTATGTCCAGGCAGAGCTGTGCAAATTGTTTACTTACAATATTCCCTTCAGTTAGTCAGTGCACTGTAGAAAACAGTGTTGCTAAAGCTCTGCATTTCCCAGTTTCTCTGGGGAAGTATTTGGTCTTTGCCACGCTGGCTCCTGGACATACAAGCCATGCTATGCAAGTTGTGTGTCACTGTGTTGAGGCTTCCAGGTCTGAGGGCTTTGGCTTCGGAGAGCTAGACAGAAATCCTTCTTGGGAGGATTATGAGTACCAACACCTCTGAGTGGATTCACCCAGCTCCTCCCTGGGCTGGCTTTACACCTTTGGTCTGGCTGTCACAAACTACGGGAACACAAGCACCCACTCACTGCTTACGCAACGTTCTGTGGGGACGTGGCAGTGCGGAAAACAATGCAGCTGGCAAAAAAAGGTGGGTTAGGATGACACAAGGAAAAAATTAACCTATGCAGCTGGCACAAAAACAGTGCTTACGTACAATTAGTGTCACCCATACAAACAAGTATCAGGACTGTGTTATTAAATATTTTGAAAGCCTGTCCACAGCAACCCAATGAATTTTTTGTTACGGATGCTGCTCTGTGTACCAGCACAAGTCCCAATAATCAAAGTAATGAGCTATGTGACATATTAAATGGGATTTCATTCGAATTTAAAACACCTGAATTGCTGTATCTAAACATAAGTATCTAACCACAAGCTAAGAATCTAATTTTCCATTACAGACAATGTAGCTTGGAAAGTGGCTCCATTCACAAGCAGGACACTATTGGTGGTGTAATATTAGCCTTGCTGATTAGACTGTTGTTAACTATAAAGCACAGAGAGATACCTCACCGCAGACACCTTCATTTTGATACCTAAAGTTAGTTGTGATAAGCTGAATCCATTTCTCACCTCACTCTCCTTATCATTTACTTTTCTCAGGCTTCTACTTTGCCTAAAACAACTTTCATCCTGAATAGCCAGTCTGCAATCATAAAATTCCCCTTGCATACAGATTTGAAGTATCAAATTACTTTCTTGAAAAGAACTGTGTTTTCAGAACAAGCTTTCACACCACAGATAATCTACTTGGTTAGTTTTCCAAAACATGCAGAGATTCATACTTTAGGACAATCTAACATCCTGTATTCCACTTATGCATATTAGTTCATATTTAGTAAAGATTACTTGAACTATAAAAGAACACTTGAAAATTCTGGATACATAACCAGAAAGGAGTTGGAATTCAAAGTAAGTGATTAGAATGAATGGACTGAGAACAAAGGGAGTGATGTAGCAGGAGGTGAAATAAGGTAACATTGTAAATAGTATCAGAAGAAACTACTTGCTTATTTCCATTTATTTTTGGTAACTTATGTCCAACAACCTTAGTTAAAAATAGCAAAAGCAATTTTGTGTGCCAATATACAAACTGAGAAGGAGATACAAAGGTTGGACTCAATGATCTTAGAGGTCTTTTACAACTTTTAGTGTTTCTGTGACTCTTTATTTAGGTACAGACAAAGGATAGACAGCAGTCTCTTCCACAGTGTCCATTAATTAAAATGTTTTCTGGTTTGCCAAATTCTACCTTGCTAATTTATTAGGCTAAATGCTATCAGTGCTGGTGTTGTGGAACTAACTGAAAATGACCAAGCTTTATAATGGTGTTAAAGAACCAAACCAAAGAAGTGTAAGTAATTTTTAAAAGGTAAAGTAAAAAAGGGTATTACCTTCTCATATTACTCATACTTCAGAAAATTAAGAGATTTTTTAATGATGTTTGAGCTTAAAGTAAAAGTAAAAATAAGCTGTAGTTTATTTCAAATAGATTTTACCTGTCTGTTATGGATAATTGAAATAGTACCTAGAAAAATGGACACTGAAGATCAGTTTTGGAATACAAAGGATAAAATTTGATTCCTTCAACTAGCAGTGCAACTAGAAGATAAGCAAATGTAAAAGTAAGGCATGCAGCCATATGAAATATAAATGTATTTAGAATTATAGATACTATAAAGGGAACTCTATTAATATTGGTTTTGATGTCCTTGATACACGCTCAAACATACACATACCAAAAGAGCATCTTACATTTTCCTAATTCAAAATTAATATAATATTAGGTATTATAACAAAACCATGACTTACATTGTCAAAGCAAAATGAAAAAGAACTATCTCATATTGGAAATGACTGAGGAATAAAAAGGTGCTTTTTTATCATGTAAATGATGAAGTCTGTGAAAGAATTGCCTACATTAAGCATTGTAATCAAGTATAGTATCAAGATAGTAATTTCATTTTTTTTCAGTGAATTGTCAACAGTATAATTTTTTTTTTTTTTACTGTCTATGTCATGTAACTATAATCAAAGGAAGAAAGAATCCTCTGTGTACAGTCAAAAGCTTGCAACAGCACTTAACATTATGTATGTGTATATATAGCTATAATAACCATAAATTTATAAAAGCAGTTACAATGAGACTCGTCTATATATCATACTCTGGAAGCAGATGCAAAATAACAGTCTCAAGAAAAAGTAACTGGCTTACAGGAATCAATTACATACATGTCAGTTCTTAGGTTCTTACGGCAGGGAAGTCTCGCACCTCAGATAACCTCCGTACGTGATATTGAAAAGAAGCTTTATGTAGATCAAACCAAACACTTGGAAATCCACAGTAGGAAGAGATATTTACCTATGTGGTCTCAAGATATCTCATTCTGATGGTAAATTTGATGGCTTTTTCATATCACTAAAATCATAGAAGAAGCCAATAGGTGTCAGATCCATCTGACTCTTTCCTCATGTAGTAAAGCCCATGGTTACTGTAGTCAGGTAAATATCCTCTAAAGCAAAAGTGACCCTGATAATAGTATGTACCTTTAACTGAACCTTTATCAGGACAAGTGGCATTCTACTTTTAGCTCTGCACATCGAATTTAGGAATTCTACATGCAATTTACAATTGCATATATTTATGAATTTACAATTGCAAATTTCACCTTAGATTGTAACTCCATTTTGAAGCAGAGAACTCGTATTGTGGACGTTGAACAAGTTCTGCACTAGAAAATGTATCAGGTTCTGGCAGAACCACTGAATTTTGATGACTGACAAGTGTTCCCAGAGAAGAACACAGCATAAAAGAATAGCACAGAAAACCAATTTCCCTGTCAAAATCAGAAAAATCAGCTGAAAGAGGGATAAAACTAGAGGTCCCCTGCCTCAGGGATGCTGATCAAAAGTTAAGGCCTCTCAAAATTTTTGAGTCAAGCAGTAATGTGATGATTTTAGCTGTGTATTCTCACTCCCAATCCGTAAGTCTCCTGTACTGTGAGAGCAAAGCATGTATGGTCAGGACCTCCTTTGGAAAGCTTGTATTCTTCACTTTAACTGCCATATGGTTCCCATGTGGTTAAACTATAACTCAAAATAAAATATGTATCCAGTCTGGAGCTTGACTGTACATCCCCCATGCATGGAAGGGATTGAACAAAAAACGGCTTCACAAAAAGACTTAGTGCACCACAACTTGAGTCCAGAGACTGGACTCTTAATGTGGAAGCCAAATAGTCGCTTTGAATGTAGCAGCCTGGTGACTATTATGGCTGTATTAACTTCTAAAATAACATTAACAATAAAAACAGTAAATATATTAGAACATAGAACTGAGGGAAGATAGCCATACTGGGATGAAAAACATGCTCATGGCAAGTCAGCACAATCTGTCTTCACATGCACGTTTCCTCTTATTTATGCAGCTATTGTAGTCTTCAAACAAGTCTGGACAGGGAAAAGCACAGTTCAAAAATTGAGGCTATGGGTATGTTAAAAAATACTGATTTGAGAAACTTAAACTAGCATTTAAGAATATTATACCCATTTGGTAGTGTTCTGTAAAGAGCATATTTTGGAATGACTTCTCAGTCTCTCAAGAATCAAAAGGTCATGTTCATATACAAAGGTTCATGAGAGGATTCAGAGAAAAAAATAAAATTTTATACTTCCTATATCTCCTTCTTGATGGAAAGTGATCTTAATCTGGAAAAAGGCAGGGTAGGGTGGTTCAGAAGTAACCATCTTCATAGTTGTCTTTCTCAATGTGTTCTCTAGGGTCAAGCTTAATGGGCCTATCCGGTGATGGTGGAGAAAATACTGAGGATATTACCCTCTATGAAGTCCTGTGCAGTTCCTTACTTGGATCCCTCTTAGACTCCTACTGTAACTTTTGTGAAAGCAAAGGTATGTTAAAAATACAGTTGTATCATTTAATTGCTAATATTAAGTTGGAGAGGGATCTTTGTGAGAACTCTGATTGCAGTTTGGCTTTGGAACATGTGACTGAATACTTGGTTGGATTTTCTCACATACATCTTTAGATATCTTCAGTAATAATATTTAAACCTAGGCAAACTAGCTTGTCAGATTCCTCTCTATTTCTGTTGGTGAGAAATTCAAAGGTAATATTATTTTTGCTTATTTTAAATGACATTATGGTAAATCACACCATAATAGTGCCTGTTTTTCTTTCTACAAATCCCTAGATGATTTTCAGATGTAGATATCTACACTATAGATTTTTAAAATTAGGCAAGATCCATCTCTGCTACTTTGTCACTTGACAAGCGACTTCTCAGATCATCTTTACACTGGCAGTACTCTTTAACAGCACTGGAGTTCACCAGTTAAAATGGAGGTAAATGAAGCTCACTGTAGGAATTCTTGGCATAAACATATTTCTGGACAACAACAGACTAGATGACTGAAACAGAACCTGGTTCCACCTTTCAGCATATGCAGTGACTTGCATACAGCACTTGAGTACCATACTCAAACTTTGGAGGAAAGCTAGAGGAAGGAGACGTGTCATTATCAAGGAATGAGTCTCTCAAGCAAAAGTAGTACCTACAATGTCTCTCCTCTTCAGAAGCGCTAACAATTCACACAAAGAACCATTTTAGAACTGTCCTTTGGGGGTTTTATTTCTGCTAGAGACACAGTGCAGAAGACAGCCTATAGCCTGGAATTAATTATCTGTTCCCTTTTTTGGCTGGAAGTGGAAAAAAGACCAACGCCATTAGCACTGAATTCACAAGACTGGACAGTAAAATTAATGAGGACAAGGTGTGAAACAGGAGAAAGACACTGCAGAAGCACCATTTTGACATGACAGCAAATGGTCAGTCAGTCCATTCCACTGTTTAACACTGCAGATGGATTGGAAGCAGTGGCACAACTGGTGCAAACTCAGCTTCAACAGTGGAACTCTCTGAGTTTGTGCCTATCAGGAGTAGAATCTACATCCATAATAGAGCTCAGAGAAGATTTTAACAACTGCCTATGAAATCAAGAAAACAAGTCATTGTTCAATCCTTCAAGTAAGGCAGTGTGTTTGCCATAGTTGCATCCTAATTGCAGCTGTGCTGGAAATATGAGAAGTCAGCAAGAATTCTGGTGTGAGAATTGCACATATGGTCATCTAAGGCACATGGATACACACTGTAAAGCTGGAAACTGGAAGACAGTATGAAATGTCCTGATCAAACAAATGAACCTGATAACTGCGTGGTGGAAAGATGCCAGACCATATGCAGGATGTTGATAGCTTCTCTGCACTACATTTAATTCATGAGTTCTCTACATCCCAGTGCATATAAAAACCTTAAAATGAACTGACAGATCTGTGACTATATGGATCTACAAACTACTTCCAGTTTTATAAGGTGAACGCATTAGAACTGTGGCAACAATAAAATTGTCCCAGTCACTGCAGAGAACAGCTTCTGTCCTTTTAGAGACATAAAAATCTCTGCCTATTTCAGCTGTATCTTAAATTTGTTCTTAACAGTTTCATCTTTTTAACTTCTTAACAAAACCAGGAAATAATTTGTCTCATAATTCAGAACTAGCATATCATATTCTTAGGGTTTTTTCACTTTAGTATTGTAGATCAGAAATATATTTGTAATTGTAACTAGGACTAATTCTCCAAATACTTTTTTTTTTAAATCTGAGCCATTGTGACATTCATTTACTCAACGTTTAATAAAAAGTATGCTTTCTTGAGTAAGTACACCTAATAGGAAATGGATGCTAACATGCTAATATATTAAAACAGCCTTATTTGCATAAATTATTATGTAGAAGTTACTGTATTTTCTGAGATGGTAATATTTTAGTTTAATTCTCCCTGTCTTTGTTATTTCTTACAGAGTATTTAAATTCACTTTCCACTTGGCAATAGTCAAATGCTACCATGAGATGAACAAAAGTAAAATTTTTACACAGTTGGATATGCAGTGGGATGTGACAGAAATATACATAGCCAATACAGGAAAAAAAAGAATACAACGTGAGTTACATCTTGAGAAAATCTAAACAATTTCAGATTACTCAACAATTAACAATTTCTTGTTTAAAAGTTTATCACTTTAATTGATTCTGGCTCTCTCAAAACCATATAACTTAAAATACACATGCCAATTCCATCCCATAATCCATATATAAGTTGCATCTTGCCTATGAAACCTCCTATTTAGTACACAACGGCTTACTGTATACCACTGTGAATAGAAAGATGATTCTTGCAAAAATATGTATGAAAAATAGTAACATATTCTGAATAATACAGCCCAAAGAAAAGAATCAATGCTGTTAAGTCCTTCTTCTTCCTAAATTCAGCACTATTTGGAATTCAATTTTTATTGAAGCTTGACGGCAACAAAATAGATAACAAAAAAATGAGAAATACTGCTTATGAGCATATTTTTCTTTGTAAAAAATGAGCTAGAAACTTCTCTGCACTCATTTAGCAATGTAAATGTCACTTTGTTTCTCCAAGCTTAAAGCTGAGAATAGCTCCGGGGCTTACTTATGATGCAGAAATGTCCCTGTAATCTACTTAGAAAACATGCAGAACATTAATAGAAACTAGAATCTTGGAACATAAACGTAGCATAAGAAAAATGATAATTACTCTGTGGCTTAACATTTAAAAAGAGAGCTAAGCATTGTACATCAGCATTTTTTTATATAAAACAAGTTGCGGCACATAGATGAGCAGGAAGTCGTTCACTTTAGAAACACAAATAATTTTGACATTATCGTGTACAATCTTTTTACACAGAAAAGAGGGGGAAGAGGCAGAGATAGAGATTGTTTGAAGGCACCTGTTACCAATCACATCTTTTCATTCGTGTCTTCCCAACCCCTGCAGATACCCCTTCCTTCCCCTCTCCCCAACAAAGCAGTTTTCTCCTTTTATCCACTAAGCTTCCATCCCTGATTAAACACGTACTGCCCTCCCCCTTATGACTCCAAAGCTTTTTATGAGCGTCTGAACTTCTCTCCACCTCTGTTTTTTGCAGATGGCAGCTGTTGCTACTCACCAGGTTCCTAAATCCAACATATTGGCTTTCTGTCCTAGGTTATTCCTAGTCAATCTTCTTCAGCATAACTTAATTATAGCTAAGGATAGTATTAGCCAGACTTTAAAGTATGACTAATAATGAAATGCTGAAAACTTATCTGGAATTCTCAAGGTCATTGCTGAGATGGAATTAAACTCTGGGCACAGAGAATTTAGCAGTGAGGGGGAGTCCCCAAGGGCAATATGGAAGTAAGAAAGACAGACATGATAATATAGAAGTGACGGGTCAAAGTAAGGTAAAGCAGAGATACTTCAGGACACCTTGCTTTTCCACAAAAGAGGAAAAAAAGAATAAAACCATCTGACTTTTCTTTCATTCTTGTGGGCAAAAAACCAGGATAACTATTGAGAAGTGCCAAGATTTTGTGCAAGATTCTGACATAAAATGAATGCAAGCATGGAGATTACTAGATTCTCAAACACTGTGAACATCAAAATTTTGGAACAATGTCATGGAATTCTGAAATTCATATGACCATGTTTAAAGTCTAACATTCCTATAAACATTTATCTAAATCCTTGGAAACCTTAGCCTGATAATTTATAGAAGCTCTGAAAAAACTCTTAGAACCCTTCACAAACTATGCATATCCTAATATGACTAATTAGTAACTGTTCCTCCCCTTGATCACGTGGACTCTCTCCAATCTTAAACACACTTGGAAAATGCAGCTGGCAACCATTTATTAAAAACTAAAAAATGAATCAGATTTTTTACATTTTAAAGATAATGAAATAACCATTTTCTGTTCTTAACTTCATCTTTTTCACCTGTTCTGTTTTTTTCTCTATGCTTACTTATTACCTACACAACATTGCCTTATGCTTATCTCCTTTTCTTGCATCCCACCAGACCCTTTGTTTGCTTGGACAAAATAAGCTAGACCTTTAATCTCACTCACATAAGGCCTCCAGCCTGTTGTGAAATTTATCTTTTTTTTTTTCCCCAGAAAATACGACATAAAAAATACAAAATATTCATCCTACAGATCAAATGAAAATTTTATTTACATTGGAAGTTTTTAAGATTTAATCTTCGAGAGACTGGCAGGGATTCGGAAAGTGGCCTTTTTCAGGAGATGTTGATTAAAAGTGAATGTAAATTCTAAGAATGATACAAAGTGAAAATGTAATTGTTTGTGAAACCACTTCCAAAATGCAATCAGTTCCTATATAAGAAGATGACTTAGAGAAAAGAGTTAATTTGTGTCTAGTTAGGAAAAATGAACACTAAGGAGATTTTCTTTCCAGGCTTTTGAACTGAAACATGTAAGAAACAAAAAATGGCTGTGATTAAGATACTGCATTAGGACACATGAACTCTTAACCTCTTCCGCAAACTGGTGAGTTCTGGACAAAGCACCATTTCTTTTATTTTGATCATTGCTTCTGTAGAACAGGGATAGTGATAGTTTTCTGCTTAACTTTTGGGTATAATATTTGTGAGATAGGTGTTCAGTTACTGTGGTGAAGGACAGAGAAATATATTCAGTTAATAAACAGGACTATTTTGACATATTGATAAGAAACTGTGAAAACCTGGGAAGGGGAAAGAATTACATGGTTGTAAAGGAAAAGCATTAGGTTTACTCATAAATGGTGAGTTATACATCAGATGTGGAATGCTCCTCACCTGCCAATGGGAAAATAAGTTCAATGTAACAGTCACTCAGGCAATTAGCATTTTAATATTAACCTGCTAGACTATTTTCAGCAAGGACAGCTCAGTAAGAGTTTTTTCTACTTTAATATGTTTTAAATAGAATAAGAGCTTGCAGTGGCTAACCAAAATAAATTTTAACCTGATACAGTTAAGATTTCTACCAATTCAGGTACACATATTTAGACAGATTTAACACTCAACTTGAGTGACACAGCAATTTACTGACATAAGCTAACTGGATTTAAGTAAACAAACAGCAATCAAACTCCATGTGTCTGTAGCCATTTAACTGATTGATATCAAATAGGTTTATTTAAACTACTACTACCATGTTTTCTACTTTGTCCCCTAGCAGACAGCCAGAGCCTGGTTTCTGGTTGCTAACTTTACTTGAAGAGCTTTGGCGCAGTAACACACGAATGTGTCAATAAGGCAGGTGACTAGTTCAGCAAGTTTACATTCTATCACTTGTATGCACAGCTGCTAATGTACGATGAGTGCACAGATGTGTAAAGCAGATAAAATATCAGCAGGTTGTCATATCTTCTTACCTGGTGTATAATATTCATGTGCTGATAACTAATCATGTCTGCATAAACAATTGCATTGTAGGAAATGAATGGCTATTGTAAACACCCTGAATTTGCAGCATTTATGTCATAAATGTTACCCTTTTATTTCTTATGACAATGATTTCATAGTATTACTTTTATAGGTCAAAAATCACCATACTGCATCACATACTGGTGATTTCAAGCAGTTAAAAAAAATAGTGTAAATGAAGTCTTTTACATTCATACAAACAGAAACTGATCTTAGCACTTGGGGGTACACCTAATAAAGTCTTCTATTGGTGTCTCTCACACTACTGTCTCATTTTTTATTTTAAGGTCTCCTACAGTATTTCTATTTGAAACATAAAAAGAACATCTCCACTTGTTTTAATTGCTCTGCTTTTTTTTTTTCCCCCCCAAACCCAGTGGATTATGAACTTCACATTAAAAATATAAATCCCAGCTAGTTAATTTTCAAGATTTGAGAACTCAGTTTCTACACTCTGTTCGAACTGGAAAAGCTAAAACAGATTTAATTGTGCAAATTATTAGTTTTCTTTATTACGGCACATCTGCATCTTAAATTTCTGAAGAAATAGTACAATGCTGTACATCAAAGCATAGCAAATTTATAACCTCTTAAATGTAACCTCAGGAAATTATTACTAAAACTTCTTGCCAAACATCTGAGTGCTGACAGACTGCCCTTCCAAGTTTTCATCTGAAGTTTGAAAGCCAATGGATAAAGTCTAGAATTGCACTTCTGATGTTACAAAATACTAACAACTGCATCAAGCACGAAAGGCAATGGAATTGCCAGGATCACAGAGCTCATGGTAAATATTTCTTTTAGTCTAAGGCCGACTGTTGGAAAGAAAAAAACCAAACCCAAACTAGATGAAAGGAATCATGTATCAAGAGCTTCACCAAAAAAAGATTTAGTGGATTCATCCCACTTAACTTTAGCACTTATTAGAAAACTGCACTGCAGTGCCTTTAAGTTATGAATACCTGTTATATGCACAAAAGGATAAAGTTTGGATGCAGATAAAGGATGGCAGAGAAGCCATCTGTGGCTTCTGTACTACATCCTTCTATACTCTACAGTATCGGACACAAAATGCCCTCTTTATCACAGGTAAGTAATATTGACATATAAATATTTTTAATTGTTTTTTTCTTTGCTGGACTCTTTCCAAAGGTCATTCAAATTGGTAACTTAACAGACAGAAATACACTTTTTGTTTTTTTGGCCAGGTTAAGTTTCTGTTTAGTGATTTGACTAGTCCTACCGCAGCATTAGAAATGTGTCAGAGCTGGTGCAACAGGAGGAGGGAGGAGGAGAATCAGGAGCAAAGGGGTAAGGCAGTGTTACAGCTATTGGGTCAACTCAGGCATGATGTATAGTTCCATCGGGATTTATGCTTTAAAGGAACATCTTTCTTACTCGTTCTCCTCTGCTCTGACTAGACAAAGACATGTGGGCAGTAAGTTCCAAATACGGGGACAGATCATGCAGTTAATTAGCTAGTGGGAAAAATCAAAACTACGAGCTGGGGTTGGTGTGGCTTGGTTGTTCGAGTTAAGAGTGTCAACAGTGTAAAGTTCAGCTGATTAAAGGAGAACACAGACTACAAATAATAATGTCAAAAAAAAACCAAAAAACAATCTGGAGATTTGAAATATCCTTTTTAAAAAAAAACCCCACACTGTCTACTGGAAGGTTATTAATGGGAGACCTCACTGTTCCTCCAAACAATGTTTTTGCTTTTCTGATCGATCTGGAAAAAAAATTAAATAATAGTATCTTGACAACACATATAAAATATCTTATTCTAAAATCAACTGAAAAATTTGGCTGCATTAACTTGCTGTCTCACACTTCGGGGTTTACAAATGGCATCAGAATACTGTGCACCCCAGGCCCTTCTGAGAGCTCAAAGAAGACAGGGGCACTGGGAAGGCTTTATGATGAACCTCCAACATGATCTCAGCATCATCCTAGATACTGATCATTCATGATAATGCCGTTGAATTCCCTCTAACAGGAAAGTTTGCATTTAGCCACATGAAGAACGCAAGAAATTTTATCCTACCAGCTGATTCTCAGTGATCTAGATTAAAAAGTTTTCCACATTCATTTAATGATTAATTCTGACAAAAAAGGAAGCAGCAGATCAAGAAACAATTCAGAATTTGGGCCAAGAATATAGTCTAAAAAAACCCCCAACCTTCCTTTTTTCTCCTTCATGGGTGGACAGAAGCTTTTAAGGCTTTGTATAATCAAGTAACTAGTTTTCAATTTGATTTCCCACAGCAAAATATAAGAATCATCATCAAATTAGATGTCTACATAATTTGAAATAATGAACTATTTTATTACATTAACACTTAGTGTAATTTTTTCCTGTAATAAAAGAGCTCATGTAAGAATCCTACAGAAATTCTTTCAAGATTCAAAGTATAACTTTCAACTTTCTTATTCTAAAATTAAAATCTGTGAAAAGAGAAGATTAATCATGAATGTAAGTTCTTTATTTTAAAAGTGTATAAAATGCTGTAATTGCTTCCAAAGCAGCATTATGAATCTAGCTGATATCACAATGAGATAAAAACAAAAAAAACTCCCAACCCCTCAAACTCTAACATTCCATTAAAAAGAGTTAAAACAATCTGAGACCACACAGGCTGGAATACCTTAAGTCAAACTGTACACTTACTGAAACACGTCGCTGGAAGACAGCATTAACATTGTTTTGGCATTTTGCTTGTACTTCTAGCATTTACTTTTAACATACCTAAACTTCATTTTATCTTAACTCTGAATATCTTTGGTTTATCTTTTCAAGGGTTCTAATGTTTCTACTTGCAAACATGAGAGCAACAAGGTAATTCCTAACAAGACATGACAGTTTAGTATGTGCAATGACTAAACAAGGCTGATAGTAACCCTGTTACATGATAGCATGTACCAAACACATAAACCTGTAATTCATCTTTTTTTTTTCAAATTGTATGAATCTGTCTTTACAGGCTGCACATCACTTTTATTTAAAAATGCAAACTGTTTAAATGCAGTTAACTCTTTACTAACCCGAAGGGAGAAAATTTCTATTCTTTATTTCTGTCAGCAAGGATAATTACTGGAAAATTGTGATGTTACTGCAAATTTAAATCTTTTATTAAGATGGCAAAGAAGTATAGTCAAAGACTAACTCACTATCCTGTACAAAGATTTCAACACATGAGATAATTGCCTTTTAGAGAAATTCAGAAAGTATAAAACTACTGGAAGAAGTTTGCATTAGAAGGAAAAAATAAAAGGCTGCATTAGGAATAAACAGAAGTGACGAAAGTTAAACCTACACACAAACACAAAAGCTACTTGCTCTTTTCAAACATCTTCCTGAAACAATTTTGGCTTATATTTTGTTTCTTAGGAGTTTCTTTTGTGCATTGTACTGGCATTTCATAATTTTCTTCCCTCAAACATGCAACTTCTAATGCTTCTTTTTCAGTATTTATATCCTTTTCTGCAGAGGTATCTTTAAAAAACATTATCACTGTTTGACAAAACCAGTACGACTAATATGTCTTACTTTTAACAGATGTAAAAAGAAATTTGAGAAAACAGTACTAATTTTGGAAATATATGATCAATTTTTTACCATTCAGGGTATGAGGAACATCGAAGAAGTCTATTTCAGACTCAAGTATTTGCTTTTCTTTTTCAATCAAGCCTGCCTCTGGCAGCCTTCCTTGATCGTTTGACACAGTTCAAAAATTTGAAATGGTGAAATGACACAAAGAAGCAAACTGCTGCATATCAGGAATAGTTTATGAGGGTACTTACAGGGGCTAATGTAGTTTGGATGTAAACAATGTTGCATAGCTTAAAGTTAGGAATGTTATAGTTTTCTTAAAAAGCATTGAACAATTTTTCTTTTATCACTTTCTACTGTTGTTAATCAGCTGCAATGCATTCTCATTGATATGACACTACTAAAACTAGGCACACATGGTGTGACTACTTTGTGACCACAACTAGTTGGCAGCACCCGTTTGGAAAAGAAGGAGTAGGAACAGAAAATTTTGAAAGAAATTTATTTGAAATTAGGCCAAGGGCCTATCATGTTGGAAAAAACACTACATGTTTATACAATTAAGTCATGTTTCCTCAGAGTATTTTTCATATCATTAATATAAGGATATGATACAGCATGAACATAATGGTAAGGTTTATAAACTATCCAGAAATGTTTAAATCATAGATCAGTTCAGCAAACAGAATTAGTAGTTTTCATTTAAATCAAGGCTCACTTGGACTCAGATGTCAGTGAAACTGTTTTGTTTTGGTTCTAATGAAAAGTAGTTTCTTAAGTGTTTGGGAGAGACAAACTAATTTAGACCGATTCATGACATGGATTTCAGTTTATTGATCTAAGAATGGAATTTGAGGAATAGCACGAAAAGGAGATGAGGGAAAACAATTTTGCAGATGGAATGAGACTTCAGGAGGTGGATCGTCAGTTTCCCATGAAAATAATGTATTAAAATAAGTGATAATCCAATCTCTGACAGGATAATTTAGGGGAGCTGTAGCTTCCTTGAAAGGAATCTCCCCATCTTTTCTATTACCAGTAGGAGATCTGAAAGATGTTGTCAAAGAACTATTAATATACGTCTACGAACACTTTCTGAACGGGTAACTGGGTAGCTAGGTCCCATCACTCTGTATATATAACTTGCGTTGCTTTTCCTCATTTTCATAATTCTTGATTTGTTAATGTTGTATTTTCTCTGCAAATCCTTGCCAAATCATTCAGCAGCTCTGCGAGAAGACTTAATGGCTTCTCAGGTCAGCTTTTGGTTTTATATCTTCAGTACTCTTTAGCTTCAGAAAATTCTGTGGTATTATTCACATTCTCAGATTCCTGCAGTAAACTTGATTTATTTTCATCTTTTGTTTCAGATATTTAATCTGCAGATTTTCTCTCATATGCCATATTAGTGTCTTAAGATTGTTTAGATCAAAATCATGACAGGAGCCTTTAGGGTTCCCTAAATGGCACAATTTTGCATACTTTTAGATCTGAGAGTGCATTCCAGTCCAGTAGTGCCCTGATCCTTGCTCGGTTGAAACTCAGGTAAGCACATAAAAAAGCACCCTGACTCTTCTTGGAAACCTGTGTAACTATCGTTTTGTTTCCTCTCCCCAACCCTTATTTTGGAGTTGAAAAGGAATTCAAAAGAGTGTATTGGAAATGAATTGAACAATGCTTTGGTCCAGTGTTTGGATGCAAGGATTGGGGAGCACAGAGAGATCCTGAGGCATTACTGTGGCACATGCAGGCCTTACAGATTACATGTGTATCAATTTCGTTGTCTTTATCTAGATTCTTGTTAAGTGCTTGCAATCACCAAACACTTTGCAAGGCAAAAGAAAAGAAAGAACAGAGACACTAAATCATCAGAGAGAACTCAGAAACTGAGAGTACAACTGAGACACTCCCCAGTACCCAACAGACACGGTCACCTGTGTTGCTGAAAATGACACAGACAAGAAAACCCCAACAAATTAAACCAAAGTAAATAATTTTTTTCTCCATGGTTTAAGGGCTAGTAGTGAAAAAGTGCACTTATGGTAGTAATGCTAAAAGAGGAAGATTACCTCACGGTCATTTAGAAGTCTCTCCAAATCTGCTGCCATTTGATTCTTGACACGCAGCAAAGCTGTCTTTTCTTTATTTAAAAGACTGGTAAAAAGAAGATAGAAAATGCAGTAATAGCAACAGATTATCTCTTTTAATCTTGTATTCTGGCTGAAACATGCATTTTCTAAAGCTAAATACTGGCAACAATAAAAATCTGCTCAAGTAATTATATCAAATGATCCTTCTCTATATTCAAGCACTGAAATTTTTATAAATGGGCCCAAATGTACTGATACATACAATATCTTGTTTTAGTCAAACAGAAAAAACTATTCAAAGCCTTCATAAAAGGCTTTGGTTTTTTTTTTTTTTTCTCTGAAGGGTAATTTAAATGATCAGAATCTTCTATTATCGTTTCTTGGTTTCTTCTAGGCAAAATGAGATTATTTTATAAGCAAAGTAAGACTCCTTATATCTACACTTCCATACCAAAATGTGGATGTCTTTGTTGTATTTGTCAAAAGTAGTAGCACACTGTATGAACTCTTTTTATACTACTGTATTTAGAATTCTGAAAATAGCAAATACAAGGAAGAAAAACATCCAGCTCATCCCCTTTTAGCTGTGTAGTTTCTGCAAAAATTGTAAATGTGTTTTTGTTATTTTTAGTTTTTTTTATTCCAGCATAATGCATAGGATCAAGTTTGTCCTATGAACCAAGTATGAAAACTGATTTAGCATGAAGGCATGATTTTATAGTAGAATGTAAAGTTTAACTTTAATCATTCTTTGTTTTCATAGTTACGGAATATGAACATTTGAAATATTTAGCATACACATTGTGATTCCAGGCAGCAGTTCTATAATAATTAGATGTATTTTCATACTTAGGCCCAGCATCAGTTTCTAACATTAGATTTCAGACTAATGCATGCATAACACCGGTATATAATCTAGTTTGTTAAAACAGCCACAGAGATTTTCTTGGAAGACATGTTATATATGCCCTTAGTATGACTTAACTAAATAGGTTGTACAATATTAACTGTAACATAAATCAACAACTATGAAAAATGCAATTCTGCATATGGAATGCAAATATGTAATACCGAAAACAGGTCAGGAGTTCAAAAGCAAATACATTAAAATTTTATAAATGGGGCAATTACATATGTTGCAAACACAAATTATTTAATATTTCCAGTATCTGATCCAGAAACGATCAACAAAATAATTCAGTCTTTAATTGGCCGTGTATCATCCGCTTGTTTCAAATAAGCAACATCATCCTTTGCCCCAGAGATTTTCTGGCAGTTCCTTGCAAGCCCTGTATTGTAAATTATGATTGTCAATTCCTTCTAGGCATTCATTAATTCTCAGAAAAAAATGTATGCTTTTGCCAATTTGCTCAGTTTTTTCAACTATTTAAAAGGAAAGTACTTACACTTATGAAAAACTATAAAAATACTTTAATATTTGCAAGAGTTTTATTTTCTGTCACATTTTTTATCATAATGAAATTGCTTTTTTTTCCCTTGGGTACTTTTTTTTTTCTCAGGTTCATGTGTTGCTACTTACATGTCATTTTTTCTTGGATTTCTGTATTTCCTAAGAACATAAACTAATCCTTCTAGAGGCTCACAAACTTATTTGAGAAGCAATAATACAAGTTTCTCCATGACTTAAGCAGTGTAGTGAATAAGTACAAACATCAGTGTTCATGACTGAACCAGAAGCTCATGTCTGAGGTTCAGTTTCATCTGCAGAACAGAACCTATTCTACTTATACCAGTTATACCTTCTGAAACAATATGACATGAGTGATCCATGTACAGCAGTTCTAATTTTCTTTGTTTATAGTCAAATAAAGGACATAGGCTACTACAACATTCAGTAGCACTCAATGTGTTTTCTGTCATAACTATTGATATAGAATTACCAAAGCATGTGCAGACTTTAGATTTGGTAGTTTTGCAATACTTGTCCTTTTTCATCATTGTAAATAGAAGGGAGCAATTAATGTACTTACGAAAGAATACTGCAAGAGGCATATACACATTTAATAGAGAAAGAAGTAGTTACCAGACAGAATGATAATATAGGACAAGGTTAAACAGAAATGCCTTCAAATGCTCCATCTTGGGAAAAAGACTGACGATTTCAGTCCCTGTTTTTAAAATGTTCTGAACCAGCATCTTGTGTATCAGCAAAGAGGTTCCAGCTTTAACCTGCCTCACACTCCCACTGAGGAGTAGTTTAACCTAGTCCAGTTTTAACTGGCAATGTAACAAATCAGAGAGCAGCTTTACAATTTGTTCTAGCTGACCTAAGTGAGAACTGTTGTTGAAGGATCATTCTTCCCCCACCACATCCTGGTAACCTACACTTTCTGTTGGCAATAGACAATTTGTCACCACATAAGGTCCCTTCACTGATCTGGATGGACACTAGAGTCTTTTTAAAGGTTATATTTCACATGGATCACTAAAATAACTTGATTTACCATGTACAGTGGAGACCTACAGCTGAAGGCAAGGATGAGCGTGCTCCATTTGGAGATGGAGTGCCTCAGGTGTCTTGCTATGATTCTGAAACCACTATCTATGAGTCTAGGCAAACTAGCTTCTCACACTGGAGCTCAAGGGCTGTAACTTTTCACCTAAAAAGACAGGACCATGATGTGCTCCACAGTCCTGGTCACTGATGGCCTCACCCTGAGCATGGCAAAGGTGCCTTTTGTGAGATGTCATATAACTGTGGCCCCAAAAATCCAGGTTAGAGAACTAACTGAAAAGCAGTGCAGGTCCTGCTTTTTCTGTGTGCTTTTCCAGAAGAAACCGAATTGTCTGGGAGGACATCCAGTTTCATTTCATCATGCTTTTAAAGCCTAGCCAGGTATGAATCCAGGTACCAGGAATGCAGGGCTTACCATAAAATACACTTGTCATATACATACACATTGCTCATAGCAACCACTGGCTTGTTTTGTCTTGCTACACTCAGGATCCAAAGCCAAGGTAGCTTGGATATTGTATGTAAGACATTTTTAGGTGACATGATTTTTCTGGAAAATGGATACTTATAAACTTCAGCCTTATAAACTCTTTTTAGTTTGGGCAATGAAACCATCTTAATGCTTAAGTGTAAATATACTAGTTACTATCCTGTTCAGAAGCTTCTATAATTAGATATTCTGAATAATTTGTTTATGCTGGACACACAAAAAAAATACGGGTTTATATAGTACTGGATTTTATTATTACTTCTATTCAATTTGAAAAAAAATATAGGTTTCTTTTTTAGTGAACTGTGTACTCCAGATGCTTTAAGAAATAAGGATTGTGTCTTTCTGTTAATTTGTCCTTACAGAATGAAGTTGAATAGTCCAATATTGAATTATTTTTTTGTATCTTATATTCAGATACAATATTACCACTGAAAAAACTGATTACAAATAGTATATGTAAAGGTTTTGTACATATAACTGAATATATAGTATATAGTGAAGCTATCTCTTACCTGCAAATTACAGATGAATAGCTCAAAGCAGGCAGTTATTTATTAGTCTAGGTCAAATTTTGTTCTTAAGTCACACAGTTAGAAAGGGAGGTATAAGACATTTTGCAAATAAAAGTTCTTCACAAGAGAGAATACATGACAAATCAGTGATCTCTCATTGTGCAGCTAAATAACCACAGCTCAGATTTTAAAACAGATTTAGGAGAGTATTGCTTGATGATTTTAATTGGAATGCTTCAGGAGGCTTAAAAACATATCCATGAAGTATCCAAATTAAAATTACTTTTTCAAAATGTAAAAAAACCCACCCCAAAATAACTAGTTAAAAGTTGTATTACAGATCAGAAAATGTATAAAAAGGACATATTTCTACAAATTTTGCTTGGAGCATTTCTCAGGTAAGCTGAGGTACTTTTGGAATAGATAATGCATATTTCACAGAATGGTAATGTTCTCATAAAAAGCTCATTGCCCATTCTTTGATGGGAAAAACTCATCTAACACGCTATACTGAGCTTTATGTTTGGATGGCAATTAGAGAACCCAAAATGTTTAGGTAAGGAACATTTCAGTACAAAGCTTCTTAGTGAGCAAAATCCTTATATGGCTTCTGGATTTGCCACACAGTTAAGGCTTTTGAGGAGTGCTTTTGGGTAAGGGAACCTCTTTTAAAACCAGCCATTGGTACTGAGAAATTTGAGTAACTGCATTTAAAATAAATACCCTCTCTTTATGAATGAAGTCCTTTTAACATCTCCAGTTATTTATAAACCTAGATGTTTTTAGCAGAAAATTATGTACTAAAACTACAATTACTTCACTACACACATAAGAATGAAACTCAGAGATTTGTTTTCCCACAGCATGACATAGTTACAAGCATTTATTTTCAAAAGGAGTGCTAAATGTGATGTTTTCATTTCTGGCTAAAGAACCGTATGCTAGAGAGATTTCTTTATAGCAGCAAGGAGTCATCCTCACACATAGCACTGCTCTTATTAACCGTCACTATTTACTTCTATTAACAAGAGTGCTATGCGGTCTAATATAAATAAGAAGTTACTTAACAGAGTATTTTGAGATATGCAGACCACCTATAAATTCACCCTGCACGTGCCCTGTCACTCAAGACCAGAGGTTTTGTATCCGAAATGTATCTGCAGGTGTACGGCTCAGTTCACAAGCACACGAAGTGTTCTGCTCCCAGAGCCAAGTTCTCTTTGAGGCCAAGTGCCAGCACAGCCCATGGCCTGCCCGGGAGAATCCTAAGGGAATGGGAATGAGAGTGAACACTGTATGTGGGCAACACCTGACAGAGCCTCTAGTACCTCTAAAAAACTTCTCCTTCTATCTTTGAGTGGTTATATGCTTGTGCATTCACACTTGAACCTAAACAGTGGTATCAGCACACCTTTAATAAGCTGGAGGTGGGTCCCTAAGTTGTTCATGCAAATCACAGCAGTGGTAGCTGCTCAGCCAAGCATTTACCCCAACCACAACAGCTCTTGCAGCTCTTACGAAGGTATGGCTAAAGACCCACAGAGCTGTGTGAAAGATGTCCAGAACAGGCATACTTCTCAGCAAACCAACAAAGTATCTCCAGCTCTGCTGGAATATACTACTTTAAGACTTTAATTCTGTCTGGTAAGTATTCTGTTCCTCTCTTTTCAGTGAGAAGCTGGATGGGGCTTTGAGCAACCTGGTCTAGTGGAAGTTGTCCTTACCCATGGCAGGAGGATGGAACTAGATCATCTTTAAAGGTCCCTTCCAATCCAAACCACTCTGTGATTCAGTCTGACAGCTACTGACACAGGCAACCTTGAAAACCACTTGAACAGTCCTTCCAAGTCAGGAAGACTTTTTGATATGAAGGCTCTGAAAGACAGCCTTACCTCTAGAGGTGTGACACTTAAGGATGAAGGGAGGTAAGCTGCTCTAGTCAAAGTAAACTTTGAAGACCATGCTGAAAAAAAAACTTAGATGGATCTGCAGGACTTGTCAAAAATATAATATCAAAATGATATGCCCGAATCTTTCCCATTCCTCTTGCAGAAATAACTGCTGTCAGAAGTGACACTTTAATAGAATTAAGAGTGTGGAGAATCCTGAACACATCTGTTGCCTGTTAAGGGACCATTATACAAGTGATTTTAGGCCATTTTATGAAAAATTGATAAAAGATATGGCCCAAGAACATCCGAAATGAGATTTCTGTCATAGGTAGCCTTCCTCGTACTAGTGTTCCCCTTGTGCTGATTCAACAACAGTCTATTTTGTCGCAGAATCAAACTCACATCCAGTAGCAACCAACAAACTTCTCAATACATGGAAATACAAAGTGCTGCAGGTTGCTGCAAAACATTTATAGGTTGTAAGAAAGTACTGACTCATCATCCTGGGAAATCTGCGGGAACCTAAGCACGCCAGGAGTATGTTTTAAAAAGATTATTGGCCGTGATCACTGTGTACAGAAGGCAATTACGGATTAAGACTAAAAAAGTAAATTCATTTGCAAATAAGTCCTTGCTGATCCCTCCACACTCAAGTTTAGTGGGAGGTGATAGAGAACACTGGCACTGATAACACAGATGTGCCTGCTCTGCTTGGGGAATCCATGATTTACATAATGAAAAACCATCTCTTGATGAGCAGATGAGATAAAAACACAACACGAAAAGAACACCCCTCCACCATTGAATCTGCACACAAAACAAGAAGGAAGGAAAATTATGATCAAGCATAGAGCAGCTGTAAGGATAAATTAAATATTCAGTCTTGATTCTCAGGGTGCAGGCATATCAACATTACATTAATTTATCTACAGTCTGGTACTCAATATGAGATTAAAAAAAAGTATCCCAAAAATCACTAGTACTTTTAAAGGTCTGTCTGAAAACAAGAATTCAAGCACTATTTTTCTTTTAGCTGGTTCTTCTGAAATTGCTGTATAGAAATAAAACTAATGCATTATTGTATTTAAAATTTTAAAAAATAGCGTACCATGTGTAACTGTAGCACAAATTAAACCTCAATTTAGAGGCTGCTGCAGAATTGCACTATTAATTATTAATTATAGGTAATGGTTAAAAAAACAATTTAATTTTGAAATGGTTTTACAAATATTAAAATTTTCCCTCAGCTCTGAGATACAGAGAAACCAGGCTTCATAGACCATGTTTAGTGTTTTCACTAATACTTTTCTAATAGTACCAACATTATCTGCAGAATTTAGGGCTCTCCTTGAGGAGCATTAATTCTCTGAACTCATCCTCTCAAAAATATTCCACACATAAACCAACAAAATGCTGTTTAATAAACTAAGAGGGATAGGAATAGTGGGCTAAATCTTTTGATCCAGCAGAGCTTCGCTTGGCATGTATTTGGTAGGGATTATCATTAATTTACTTAAATCCCATTCTGATTCAGTTCTGGAATAGCTGGGAGTAATCTGAAATCACCTAAGGGATATTTTAATTTAAAACTGCCATCAGCAGATTCCAAAAGGTTAGCTTCATGACAAAAAATTTCTTGAACATAATGGTTCTCTGGTTAGAAATTCCCTCCTCTAACTTTCCTCTCACTTATGGGAAAGCAAAGGACCAACATTATCAATTTTATCCCAGATTATAATTTCTCATGTGTGCCAGGGAATATGAGATAACCAATCAGGACCTTTGTTTTAAATGTGGAGTTATGAATAGCAAAATTAGGGACTGCTAATATGCACCAAAAGCCCTAAGACATTAGGCTGTTCCCAAGAATTTCTCTGGCCTATGAAACTAGGAAAACTTGTGATAGCGGGATAAAATCTATTTTTAATTGACAACGAATATTTGAAACTACAGGAAAAAAACTTCTTACCAAAATATTTGATGTGCCAAGTAAATGTAACTTTTTTTGCTATAGTATTTTTTTGTCAGGCCACATTTTCACTTATAGAAACACAGACTAGTGGTGAGCATACCCCAGCTCCCCACAGTAGAGTACTGCTGGTATATTTACCATGAATGCTCACATTGTGGGGCAGATCCATTTTCTTTCTTAACCTGAAGCACTTCAAGATGCAAAAAATCTCCTTTACAGTTAATGGAGAATAACAGGCATCTCTAGGAAATTACTCACTCCACCCAAAACCTGAATTACTTTTTGGAGACATCACTTCCTCCATGAACTACTAAGGAAAGTTGACCTAAGTCTCTAATTTAGGTACCTTAATTTGTAGGGTAAAATTAGGAAGAATATCTGGGCATACAGATTATTGGCAATGAGCCATTTAACTCAAGACAATCAATGTTAATAACGCATTTAAGTTCTTTTTTATTTTAAAGCATGAAACATACACTTTCAAAAATGACCTCACCTATTTACTCCCTTTCTTTCTTCCTTTTGAGAGACTTTTGGACTACCTTGTGAATAATGAAATCATTCCATTATTATTACCATAATCTAAAAATTTAATTTGCTATTGACCAATTCTTTGATATTTTTCACAACTGGAAAGTAAGACACTGTATATAGAGAACATTGTGATTTTTCACTTCCTGGAAAAATAGAATTTGTCTTTGAAGTATTTCTTATAATGTAACCTGTCTAGCACAGTATTAAAACCATTTGATTCTGGAATTAAAAAAAAGATCTATTCTTACTGAATCAAAGTTAAGCCCAGTGAAAGATATCTTGTCAGGAAGTATGAATGGATATTTCAGTTTATTTATAAACTTAGTGATTCATATATAGATTTGCTTGGATAATAAGCATTTTTAGCATTTTATGCCTCAAGGCATAAAAGATACTATCCCAAACCATCAAAACACTCTGAATAAATACATATATATGTAAGGTTAAGTATTAGCTAGGCTGAATCTTGTTTTTTAAATTTTAATTGTTTCAGCAGGTTAGTTGGAAAACCCTGTATTTTTTATGTAATTGCTTCATAATAGAAGCACAATAATGCCTCCTAACAGCTACTGTTTGCTTTTCCTAAACCAAGACACCACATAAACACCTAATACTTAAAATCCTAATGCTTCTGTAGAGCAGTGGGACTCAGCTATCAAGTTCCTTGAAAATCAAGGCACATATTTTTTTAACAGCTTACCTGGGAATCAAGTGTTAAACATAATTTATAAAGGTATATGATGCTGGGAAGTTGCTCAGTGGTCAGAGAGCTGTGCCAGATGGATACAGCAGCAAATCAGAGAGTCTCCACTAGAGAATATACTCTAATTATGGCTGAAATTCCCTTTGCTGGTGGACTACTCTATTATTTTTCTCCGACTTTATTTCTTTATTTTTACTGTTGTACAACTGGTGTGTCATTCTTTCCTTTTACTCTTCTAAAAACTCTTCTCTACTTCATGAGAGCTCTTCTCAACTCCAAACTCACTTTAAACCTGTCATAGCTACTTTTCCAAACCTAAATTCCCCTTTACTGACATTATGAGAGAAATGACAAGTGCTACAGTTCCAGCATGAAGTTGCTCAATGATGGAGTGTTAACATCTCAACTTTGTGGACAATGGCAGAATTTTTTCTAATGATAGAAATAGAAGTGATTTTACCTTCAGTTTAAGAGAAAATAAAACAAGAATCAGCGATTTTAATTACCCGACATCTTTTTCAAGTTGTGTAATATGTTCTTTCTGTAGACTTATTTGAGAATCTCTCTGTTGCACAGTTTCAATGAGGTATTTGTATGGCTGTTGTGCTTGGTTCAACAAAGAATTTGCTCTGTCAAGCTGCAAAAAAAAAGGTATTACTGCGACAAATTTTATAATTTATAAAGCACAATTACTTGATTATTACTGAATTATTATTGGATATTATTGATTTTTACCAACTGCATATTAATATAAACTCCAAACCTGCTATTACACACACAAAGAAGAAAACACACCACCTTCAAATTGATAACTACTACATTATCTTCTCACTTTTCTCTTCTAATTGTGTGCTATTTTCACTACAATAATGGTACCACTCTCTACACTTCCCTAATCTGCATTTTCAAGAGTTTTAATGTAACAGCTTCCATTGATTAAAAAAAATAAGTAGAGTCAATGCCTCTGTTTGTGGTCTTATTGACTTACCGTGGTCTTTTCCTCCCTCCTTTAAAAAGCTGAAAAAGTCATATCATAAATACTGCACTTAAATAGCAGTATTTGATCCATGTTCAAAAGAAAAGGTGATAAAATCACTTTTGCATCAGCTTTTTATCCATGTTATAGATTTCATCTAGATGACTGAACAAACTGTCAGTCACAAGAATAATAATGGGCTACCTAAGCATGCTGTAGTCTACAGGATCTCTGGTTTGTTTGTAAATAAAAAAAAAAATCAAGAAAGACAATAGCTTGGAGTAAAATTTATGTAAAGACAGCAAAGAGAAGTTTTAGAACTTGAGCTGTATAAAAACCCAATGTTTAACTTTGTACTGTATTGCATTCTGATTTAAACTATACAATTATATGATAAAAGATCAAGAATTTAATGGCAAGGTGAAAATGAGTTGAAGATGTTCCTGTGGAACTCTGCAGGAATTTGAACTAAGGTCACTGATACTGAATCTTTCATCAGTGATCTAGAAGCAAATACAAAACCACTGTGAGTAAGGAATGTATTGAAGTGAAACCCAGAAAGATATAAGATAAAGAATAGTGATATGGAAGAATACCAAGCATAACAATGAATTCACCAATTTCCTGGTGTCTTCAAGTAAAAACCTGACAGAATATCTTTTAGTCAAATAGAAATTACTATGATATACCTAAGAATACGTAACAAATTGTAGTATTGGCTAAAAAAACCCCCAAATTTCACTATTCATGTATCTTTCACTGAAATAATCTATGTAATCATATATATACATATAAAATTTATAAAACTCATGTAATTTAAAAATATGTAGAAATTCAAGTATTTGTACTCTGTGAAGTACTTGGGTGTAGTAATTCTAATTTGTAATTACTGTGGCTTTAAAAATTAAACTGTTAACCACATTCCTGAAATAGTAAGCCTACAAATTCCATATGGTGGCAACATCTAATAGCAAACCTAGTTGTCTTTTCGTTTCTATGAGAAAAATTAAAAGATAATCTTAAAATATTTTTTAAAAATTAGTTTGCCGTAAGTCTGGGACATTTCAAGCTGAGGTTTGTTAAATATCTTCAAAAGTGATTTAAGAGAAGAACTGTGTAGAAACTAACGATGTATTCATTGAACAATTAAGTATCAAACAAAACAAACTAGCTTGGCTGGCTGTTCTTGTGTTCAGAAATCAAAATGTCTGTCTGGTTCACATTCTTGTTTAGCCTGTAAAGTAATCCTTCTGTCAATATTAATTGCAAAACACAATATAAACTTCTTTGAAAACTTCTATCGTGGAGTTTTGGCTAATTATGAGGCCATTTTTTTAACATCAAATAGATAAAAAACACTGTTTAGAAAATATTTCATTTTATGAACAGCTGTTCCGCAATGTTTCTACAGATCTGAATTTTTGTGTAATAATGATTTACCTCTTGTGAAATCTGTGTTACTTGTTCCTTCTGATGTTCCAGATCTTTTACAAGCAATGAGTTTTGCTTTTCTAGCTGCAGTAATCTTCTTGCCAAGTGAACACTGTGCCAATAAAAAGCAAGCTCAACTTGAATTTTTTCCAAAATAGGCAAAAGAAATTTTCACATTTATACTTCAGGACTTGATTGCCTTAATTTTTCACCAATGCTTAAATATTAACATATATAAACTACATAGTTAAACATGCTGCATGGTCAAAGTTAGAAAAACAGTGAAAATATTACAAAATTTAACAGCACTAAAATAACATTCACACAGTTAAGCTATTGTAGTATTTTATACAAAGTAATTAGTTACATAATTTGTCCAATACTACACAACTGCAGTAATACTCTCAAAATGCTTCATCTAATTATGATTATTTACTTCCTAGCAACTTTACAGAATCACTTTAATTCTAAGTTAAATAATTATTTAGAAATGCACATTAATATACGTTTTGCAGTAAAACACTGAAAAATGTAGTATTTTATCACTTTCAAAAGAGGCAAAATTTTGTCTGACATTTAATATGCTAAAAAATGAAATGTTATTGCCAATTTTGTTTTAAATACATGCTTATGTAGAGTCACAGATTAACTGTGAAGAGAAAGGATTATTGAGTTACTTAAATAACCTAGTTAAAAAATCAGATCCTCCACATCTTGCATGCTTCATGTGCAGAATCAAAGAGTTTATTATCCATTCAAGAGCACAGGTCCATAGGCAGCAATGGGAAGATTCACTATGCACTTCAGAGCCTACTGGCAGACATCCAACCTAGTCTTCCAAACTCTCACAAATCACAGAATGGGCAAGGTTGGAAGGGACCACAGTGGTCATCTGGTCCAACCTCCAGAGCACGTTGTGCAGGAGTGCATCCAGGTGGTTCTTGAGTAACTCCACAACCAGTTCCTGACCACGACACAGAATCTATGAGAGGGTAAGTGCTCTAAAGCAAACTGACAGGGAGAGTATATTTACCCTGAAGCTCAGGCTTAGGGTGCATAAATCTAGATCTTTGAGTGTACAAAGTTTATCTGAAAATTTGACCAGTCATAACTCCCGTCTCTTCCTCAGTAAAATGGAATAGACTTTTAGATTTGGCAAAAGTCTTAATATTCTTCATCTGCGTTATAAACATATTCTTTCATGCAGAAATCTCATCTAGTACAAAAGAGAAAGGAACCACTTCTTTGACTAGTAGCTATTAGAGTGTAAGGGAAAACTTGGATACCTTCCCATGGTAACTTTAGGAATGCAGCCCATCATAATTTTCCCAGCTACAACTATTCAATGAACTTTACCTGAATTTGCAAATATTTAAGGATAACACATCAAGCATACTTGTCAGTGTGTTTTTTGACTAGTTTAAATTTAAAGCAAAGGCACAAAAGGTCTGATGTGCAAAGACATCTTATGCTGGAAACATTTGATTCCAACTATACTAGAAAATTACCACTCAAGAATGTGGTAATTCTTTGTTAGCAAACCACCAGAATCATCCTGGTAGTATTCTGCATTCTCTCATTAACACCTCCCAAGCAGCTCCTAGGCATAGCTGAAAAGTCAGCATGGGCAAGCAAATCATTGCCAATATATTGTTCACATGTAGCTTAACCTACACTGAGAATTATTTTATGGAAATGGGCTACTACAGGCCATTTGGTCTTGATGCTTCAGAGTGTTCCCAGGCATGCCTAATTTAGTACTATGGGTGTACAGTGCCTACATCTGAAGTAATGAAATAGTTGTTTCTGGCAAGTGGGCAAAGAGGTATAGACCCCACACTGTTTGAAAAGGTGGGTATTGTACAAACTTTCAGAGACTGAAGTGCATGATGTGAACTTAAAAGAGCTCTTCATTTAGGATCCCGTATGTCTGAGATTAAAGAGCAGGTAGTGGACTCCAGAAAGAAGATTATTCACATTTGTAATAGATTCTCTTTCCTTAAGCAATCCTAGAGAGCAGAAAACTTATCTGTGTTTCCTTAATGGCACTAAACATAGAGGATGGTGTCAGAGTCTTTGCTTTTAAAAACTTTGGCAGCCAAAGGCATCACACACATTTTCTGCATGGCAGTTTTCCTTGAATCAAACCAGGAGGTAAACCATACACAATCTTTTATGGGTTTTTTAATCTTTTTAATTCTAAAAGATAAAGAAAGTTTATGAATTCTCCAACACTATTATGAAGGATTAAGTCAGTTTTATTAGTCAATGCCTTTTGGAACAAAAGTGGAGTATACGAATCATTCTGATTGAGCCACATCTAAGCTCAGAAAGTGTCTTCCAATCATACCTGAAATCCTGTCCTGATCATCAGATTCAGCATTCAAAGGAGATTTAACAGACTTTTTGTATATGCAAATAATCTAAACTGAATCTAATAAGGTGGCGAAAAAGAAGGATCTAAGCAGAAACTCAGAAAAGTGCCCAAACTATTGACAAAAGAGGAATAAAACAAAGCTTTAGGAAATGGTGCTACAGAACTCTCAACAGTTTTCTAAACCAGACAAACAACAGGGTTATGGAGGCTTTTTGCACACTCCTCACCCCCATTCTTTTGTTCTTCTTCAATTCTATGCAATATAAAGAGAAATCTTACATGGAAACAACCTGAAGAGGCTTAAAAGAGCAAATTAAGCCATGCCAAAGGTAAGTATTACATAGGATCTTTGTCAGCAATATGCAACTCAGTGCACAATAGGTCTAAGATCACTGACAATCAGATCTACAACACTTACTTGCAAAACAAATATATAGGGCAGAAGAAATAGTATGTGGCCCATAAATCTGTGTTGGAAATTTGAACAGATCATCATGTGCCCTTAGTTCTGATTGGTAATTTTTGACACTAAATATCCTTTGTTATGGAGAAGATAGGGGTTAAGAAGACAAAAACAACTAAACAAAATAATACTTGCAGCAAAAAGCAGCTATAAATGACAAAAACTCCTATTACAGCTTCTGAATTCTAAAAATGTACCCCGTGAAGCTGTGGTACATCGTCACCCTGTCTTTATACTCTTCTTGGTGTGTCCACCAATGACTGTGGAGTTTCTCATTTTGGTCAAAGCCTACTACTAGCACGACTTAGGCAGATGATTTCCTGCATTTGATCAAATTGTAAGCAGACTCAAACTGCATGGAATAAACCTAATCCTACAACAACCACCATCCTAATTTTGAACAACAAATTCTGTGCTCACAGTTTAAAAGTATTCTAAATAAACCCACATTCACAGAACCATTAAGGTTGGCAAAGACCTCCAAGATCACTGAGTCCAACATAAGACACCATATTGACAACTAGACCATGGCACCTTCCAGGGATGGTGACTCCACCACCTTCCTGGGCAGCCTATTCCAATGCTTGACAACAAGAAATTGTCCAGCCTGAACCTCCCCTGGAACAGCAATGTCATTTCCTCTTACCCTGTTGTTAGTTGCGTGGGAGAAGTGAGTCATAGCCACAACACATAGGCTCACAATGAGCCATTCAAATGTCACTATTCTTTCTTAAAGACAATGCATAATATAAATTTATTAGTTCAAAATTACTATGATCAAGAGGTATGTTTTTCACCTATGCATCATTTTAATATATTGATCAAATTTTCAAATCAGCCAAACCAGAGCAAACTAAAAAAATGCAAGTGGAATCAGATCCTGTATTTGTGAAGATAAAATAATGATGCTCTGAACCGTTGTCCTTGTTAACATCCTGACAGATATGTTTTTCTTGCTATTAAATACAATGAATTTTAGGGTATTAATAATGCATATCCTATTACATAAATGTAAACAATGTAACTAATCTGTTTTTACAGCTGCTTAGTTTTATACAATTATAATTAATCTTTCTGAAAGTCAATGAGAAGAGATCTTAAAATGACCTAGAAAAATATGTATATGCTCATTCATATGCATCAACCACATTAACAGGTCCTTGTCCTCAATCTACTCCTGTATACTTAAGTCATTAAAAAAACCTCTTTATGTTAATCAAACTGGCTGGATTCTAAGACAAAACATAATGCATGTATCTTCATTTAGTTTATCTTGGACAAGTAAATTCATTAGGTACTTTTTTTTTACCTTTGCTTTAGTCGTCTTTTGGCTGTCGTAGGAACATTAGCACCATATCCATATGAGAAGAGAACCCTTTCAGCTTCAATTTCATCTTCCACTGCAAAGAATTGCAGAAAGATGCTGTTGAAGAACAGTGCCAGAACTTATCAACTTCTAAGCAATTCTATTTACAACTCAACATACAGAAACATTTTTCTAGAAGCTAAATTTTCAGTTGATGTAACCTTCTGGACTTGGGTGGAACACTTTTTTTCACCATTAGCATTAAATATAGTGCCACACTTTAATTACCTACAACACTTTTTATTTTTATGATTAACATAAATTCAGGTTTCCTCTATCCTGTAAGATGAAGTGGGCCAGAAAAGAAAAAAAGAAAGAAAAAATAGAAAGAAAAAAAAAGAAGTGTATGTGTGAGGTAGACAGGGGCAGAGAGAGAGGGACAGAGAGGAGGGGTGAAGGAGGACAATGAGAAAAAATGGGAGCAGCAGGGGTGCGAGAGAAGGAGGGAGAACAAGTGAACACCAGCCCAGGCACCACACAAAAGCTTTGATGAATCAAATAGTTGGTAACAGGAGAAACGAATGTAGGAAATTATGTGAGTCCTATGTGACTCATCTTTCTTAATGCTCAAGTGCCTCAAAATCAGAAATACCTTCATTTCTCAACAACCTGCAAAATGTTGTAACTTCTGTTCTCACTTGTCTAATACCATTGCAATGCTATTTTAAACAAGGATTCTTAAAACACATTTAGAAATACAAAAGCCTCTAGAAGAGCACCAGTGCTAAGTCACATACCTAGTTATATTAGAAACAATATGGAAATTTCAGTAAGTATGACAGAAAAAGTTTACTAATGTGGCACTACAAAGACACCAGAACTTCAGAGCTGTCTTAAGTATGACAGGGAATTCTTCAGTGCTGTAAACTCCTATGTTCAGAAAAACATAAAGAATACTTTAACCTGCCTTTGTTAATACCCCTCTTTTTGATTAAATATTCAGTGTTGCATATCTCAGAAAAATGTCAGTAAGATCCTGTCCTGTAAATTCAGATCTGTCAGCAGTGTCCAATCAATGTGAAACCATGAAGACAAACACAAAAGAAATTGGAAATGTTGTAGTAATGTTTTCTATCAAAGTAATGTTTTCTATCAGTGTGTGCTTCTCTTCTCTTAAAACATTCCAGGCTCTTCACCTGACTTTGTGGTGTAAAATATACATTTTACAAGCTAGGGGACACTTATTAATGACAGTTTCTTATGCTACTCAGCAAAGACGTGCCATTGCGAGGATACAGAATGGTTCAATCTTTTTCTTAAGAAGATACTAACCAACGGAAACAAGAAAAATTGAAAAACTAGTCTACCCCAAAAATACTCTAATGTGAAGATTTTACCCTGAAAAGGAAGAATAGACAAATGCAAAGGAAATTTACTATTGTTATTCATGTGAAAACCTCTCATGTGCTGTAAGAAGTGGCTATATAAATTCTTGATAGCTTCCTGAATATGGTGTTTCATGTCATTTCCATATTAATAAAGGGAGGCATAACGATCAGGGAGTAACAGTAAAAATTCAGTGATCTCTTCCACATGCATATTTTCCAAAAGAAAAAAAAGANCACTGGCATCCCTAAATACTGTAGAACAGCAGAGGCTTTATGACTCAGGATGAAGAAAAAAACATTATATGGTATTTAAATATAAAGAGGTGACCACAGGAATGAAGATTAATCCTTATTATCACTAAAGTTTCTAGAAAACTCTAATTGTCTTCCACACAATGCTTCAGTCTAAATTATACTCCCCGAAAGACAGACTGAAGTATTTCCATTACGCATTCAATTTGAAAAATAATTATATTTCCTTTCAATTATTTTTCTACCTTTAGCTATTTATGACATGCAACTATCATGGCATAATTTGAGACACAGGAGGAAGCATATCTGTCTTGTTCTTCAAAGTGTTTTTAAAAAAAAATACTTTTTTTCTTCTGTTTTTCCTAAGATACTAGACTTAACCAGTATTAACCCTAACTTTCTATATCAAATACACTGAAATAGCAAGTTCATTATTAAATAGAAAGTATATTGAAATAATACTAAGCTATAACTCCTTTTTTTCTCCAAGGAAATCAGACAATAAAGTCATTATATTTTAAAAGAACAGTTCATTTGGAAACTTCCCTTTCTTTAGCGTTCTGCAGCATAGAATATAAATTGTATTAAAATAGATATTTAAGAAGAAGTTAAGAATGATCTGATAAAAAACTTCACTGCTGTCCCAAGATGTGTAAGAAAATATAAGCCAGTGTAAACAAAACCCAGTGTTCTGAACTCTACCTTCTCCTTGGAGAAAACGAAGGCAAGGTCCAAAAATTCTGTGTTAATACATAAATACTCCTTAGGCAAGTTTATATATATACACACTTCAAAAAACATGTTACTGACTAAAACAGAAGCGTGTATACAGCAAACATGCTCATGGTCAGACTGGAACCTTTGGGTAGTCAGGGCCAAAGTAAAGGCTGCAGTGCATAAAATTAATAAAGCATGTGCAGTCTGGTTACTAAAGATACCTCAACATCACTGCATCTTGCTAATAACGCACACTCTGCTACACACTACTGTTTATATATAAAGCTTATGCAATAATCTTCTATCTGGAATACTTCATAAATTGTGACTATTTTTTGAAGGAGGAAAGAAGGAGAAAAGGAGAAGACAGTTAAATTAGTCTAAAATCTAGAATGTCCTACTCTGTTTACGCACAGGCTGAAAGATTTCAAGATTAGTGTTATAGTTTCAAATAAGAAATTACTTGCTTTGTGGATTGATTTAGGCTGACAACCAAATAAATAGATATCTTACACAAACTGTGCTGTGTTTGAGAACATTTTAATTTTTGCTAATGAAAGACAAAAATTTTCAAGAGTAATCAGGTATGAATTTAATCCATGGTTTAGTACTTGGAACAGACTGAGCTGCCACAAGCAACTACTTAATGTCTAATTATTATTAATTCAACAGAAGGAAGGGGTTTTTTCCCCCTTCCAATCAGTTATAGAATTCACATTAATCACTGCACTGAAATATAAAACCTGTATTTGCCTATCAACAAAGAGGGCTTCCTGATATTTAAAATGTACTTAAAAAATAAAAGAATCCTAAAGACTCTATCTAATTATAATGGATTATTAGAATAAGGAAAAGAGAAATGACAGAATACTGAGATGATTTTCAATAAGCACAAACTTAGACATATGGATGTTTGATACACATTTACAGGTACATTTAGAAACCTGTCATTAATATTTTCTATCTAAATAATTACTGCCTTTTATTTGTCAGGCATAATGAAGAAGAATCACAGGCACTGTAATACTTCCCAAGTGCCATGAGAAAATCGTAATGCCAGAAAACACCTACAGATAAACCATAATTTGTGACAGAACTTACCTTCTGCTGTCTGCAGTATTATCTCATCAAGCTCTTTTTCAAGTTTTTCATAAGTATCTAGTCTTGCTTGAAACTCAGAATTCTGTGTTTGAAGCTCAATAATACGGGTTTCACTAGACGACTGAAGACTATAAAATTCCTTTGTAAGCACCTGTGGGAATGAATAATGGAAAGATCAGGGATTCAGCATTACAGCTATTTTTGAAAGAGGCAAAATATAATACAAGTAAAATGTGTAGCAGTATGATATTAAATATTTGATGTAAGTTTTGCACAGCAAAGATTAAAATATTTTAAAAAGCAGTTATTCTTTCAATAATATTATCTTGCACATATTAAACTCTCAGATCCTAGGCCTATTTGCTGAGGCCTTAGTAATTTTAAGAAGCCGTCTGAAAAAGCTACAAGAATTTTAAAGGAAACCTAGGAAAAGCCAAGTAGCAACTAAAAAACTTCACACACAGCAGTCAAAATAGCGTAAATGCAGTCATTTTTGTTGCTTTTACTGGATTCCAATTTCAGTCGTCAATTTATGAAAAGAAGATTCCTTTGCAGAATGCAAATATAAAAATTTGTCATTAAAGCTATACAAGTCTTATTACGTATTAATAAAAGATAATATGGCATCGACATTCAAGACTAATGTAAATACTTAATCCACTAAGCTTAAACAAAAAACTCTCCTATTCAAAAGTAAAAGCTATGAAGGCCTGTATAATAATTTAAGTTTGATATAATGCTTGATAATAGGAAACAACATTGACCAAACAAATACACACCAACCTGGATTAAGAAAATCCTTGGTATGTAAAGTAGCAATCTACATACTTTGCAGAAAAAATCCCACCAAAACAGGTAAAGTAATAACCAAGTGGTACTGCTGTTAAATTTCATATTCACTTCCTAAGTCAAAATCACGAACATTCAGAATGACAAGTGAATACAGATTTTGAGATACAGAAATATATGCACAATGTTCAGAGCAGTAATACCAGAGTCACTGTTGAAACCACAAAAGAATACACAGTGCTTAAGAGACAAGCCACTTGAATATAGACAGTTCATTCTGGTGTCACAGAAGAAATAAATGTATAGGTTAAAACTGGGCAACATATAAACCATCTTTTTCCTAGTTTAGCAAGAGAAACTACTCTATGCCCTAAATAAAAGCAAGAGTTAGTCCAGAAAGTGTAGCTGACCCATAAGATACAAGTGCCTATACTATTAGTAAAGATCAACGTCCTGTAAGGATTAGGAAAAAACCTTAGTACATTAATGCCATATATAAGAAAGAAAATTAAAAAAACCCAAGAATTCAGTCAAAAGGAACAAAAGTAAAAGCTTCAGACATCAAATATTTAAATTCTGCAAGAATATTTCTTAATGAAAGAGCACTTAAGTGCATATTTCTTAATGAAAGAATTCAGAAGTGTCTCTCTAAAGAGAAAAAGAAGTGCCAAAAGTGTTAGTAGAATTGAATGCCAAATATTTGAGTTATTATCAGATCAAAAAATTTCCACAAAGAAAATGAAAATGTAACTCAAATTGAACTACATTCTCCAAGTTTAGACATGTCTGTGCAATTAAAAATCTGTTTAGCAACCTCTAAGTTTAGCAAAACTGGCACTCCCAGTGCTTGTGACCACAACTAACCTCATCAGCCAGGATCTGAATGTCCCAATACGGACAAAACAAAAAATTACGCTCTATCTGAAACTCTCTAATTCTGTTTCCACTCTATAGTTTCTTTTCATAAACAACTTAAGCAGCTTCAGCAGTAGAAATGTGGGGACCTGAAGACTGGCGTCCTTCCCCCAAAAAAACAAAGGCTGCCATAGATGTCACTTTCTTCTGTCCTGTCCAGTTGGTATCCTGACATATGCTTAAAACATACACTACCAATATCATTTAAATCTCATAAACAAGACTCTGTGATATGATTTTGGGACTAACTTTGGACAGGTGAAGAAATTTTCTTTTAAAGTAAGCTTTCTCTGTGGAATACTCACATTTCCAAGACTAAAATAAGTGAACAGGGTATGATACGTAGGTTTGAAAGATAATAAAGTGGTTAAAGCCCACGTAAACAGGTGCATTAGCTGCAGGTGCCCAGGCTGTGTCCCTCAGCCAAGGGGGCTGCACCTCAAGGGAACTGTATTTAATAAAGGACAAAAATGCTGCATGGCAGTGAGGAGTGAGGGGAAAAAAGTGAGAGAGAGAGACATGGTGCTGACACTGAGGTGGGAGAAAGGGAGGAGGCGATGCTCCAGGTGCCAGAGCAGAGACCCCCTTGCAGCCCATGGTGAAGCAGGCTGCCTGCCTGCGGACCATGAAAGACCACACCAAAGCATATGTCCACACTGCAGCCCATAGAGGACCCCATGCTGGAGCAGGTGGACATCCCCAGAAGGCACTGCAACCTGTGGAGAGCCCAAACAGGAGATTTTCTCCTGAAGGAAGCAGCAGGCTGTGGAGGATCCACACTGGAGCAGGATAAAAAAGTGTGAGGAAGAAACACCATCACACAGGAGCTGTTAGGGACTGACTCAAACCCCTATTCCCCATCCCTCCCTGCATTGCTCTGGAAGGGAGAGGTACAAGAGCTGGAAATGAAGGAGGAAAGTTAAAATAAAAGAGAAAGAGGTGGGGAAAGATGTTTTATTTTTTGTCTTTGTTTCTCACCATCCGAACCTATGTGAATTAGTAATAAGTGAAATTAGTTTTCCCCAGGTCAAATCTGTTATGCCCATGATGGTAATTGGCAAGTGATCTCCCTATCTTTCTATCAACCCACGCTCTTTATAAGCTTATTTACCCCACCCCCATCCTCTTCAGAAGGAGGAATGAGTGACTGGATCTGGCACCCCACCAAGGTAACCCACCATGCTAGGACGAGCAAGGTTAGGTCTTTTCAATGCTGTATACACCACGCTTCCCTTGACTTTTTTAGCTGTAAAAATTTATTCCAGAATTGTGTATCAATAAAAAGTATTTTATTACGTAACAATGCTATTACAGATCCTAGCTGCAAATAATGATACTGAATTCACCATCCTTGTTATGGCGAAACTGTGTTCTCTCCCTACAATTCTCACACAGGTTGACATAAGCAGCTTTGTGACACAAGCAGATAAATATACCCCACAAGAATGAGGTACTGTCTTTAACATCTTTCCATGAGAGATTGTTTTGCTCTTTCCTTTCCCCATAGTCTTGTGTTCCATTAAACTGATCAAACTTAGTAAGCTTTGTCATTTGATCCTGCTTCTGCAGAATTTGCTGGAGATACTAATTGGGTCATACCATGTTGTTACTTTTTCCCCAAGCTTTTCCACTTTACTTTCTAATTGAAAACAACTACGTAAATGCCCTGTAAAGTGTCTCTTCATATAACATACCTCCAGCTTTCTCTGGTATTTCTCACATTCCATTTGGCACTGTGAAAGATTCTTAGCTGTTTCTTGTTGCATGAGTTGAACATGTTCAGTTTCAAAGGACTTTAACTTACTTTGGTGAAGAAGTTCAGCTACTTTGCTTTCTGTGCCAAGCTGCATTTGTCTATACCTAAAAGAAAAATGAAAAAATAAGTGTTGATGATTCAAAAATAAACAAAGTTAAAATATATCCTAGTTCTGTTCATTACAGGTAAAAATTTCAAAAATTAATACAGTATTTTGAAGAGCTTAATAGGTATTAGTAAAGTTATCTATGTAACTATTGTAACATGTATTTGAAACACCATTAGGAAAATTCAATATTATAATGACAACACAACACAGTAGATAGAAAACTCTGTCAATGGCTTTTCTAAATATGTTGTTAATGCAGAATCAAATGACAATGACGTTAAAGTATATCTTATTTTCCTTATTTTTAAAGTGATAGATAAATTTTCTTGGTACACAAATGTATGCACTAATGTCTTTTCAGGGGAGAGACACTAATGAAATCTTGTCTCCCCTCTTAACCACTGAGTGTTACACGTGATAGGGAGAAGTGGTATTAGACATCAGTAATATCAGTGGCGCATCCTTTGAAGTACCATGGGTATCAGCTACACTGCTTTTTTCCATACCCAAAGATACGAAGAAAAGTCAGACCATTATGATGTATTAATTTCCACAGTCACTCAGAATCACAGATCCTACTTAAAAAGCAGAAATTAAGTATCATTTTGAGAAAATCACTATAAGGTAATTGTAAGTGACAAATAATATTCCACTTAGAAGTGGACTTCATCTATTTTTTTCATTCATTCTACTTAACAGGAAATCTCAAAAATGGCATAAAAAAGTTTGCTGATGGAATACTATATTATTAGATAGTTGAAAATTCAGGTGATGTGAAGAACAGGAGAAAATCTAATGGATCTTAGCATTAAATAAGACATGAAATTCAAAAGAGATACATTCAAAGTAAATCACACGTTTTAAAAATGCTCCTGAGCATATACATAAAATGATGAACTCCTAGCTGACTGTTTTCATTCGTAAGTGAGATCTTGGGATTTATTATACTTGATAAAACCATCAAAACTTAGGTTCCGTTTTAAATAATGGTCAAAACAAACATTTTGGAAATTCTATGAAAGAAAGAAATAATACAGAACTCACTGTGTCACTTTGCAATTCCATGTTGTTGCCTGCATTACTGAATGCTGACAACCATTCTAGTACCTCACCTCACCTCACAAGGAACAGAAATGTCAGAGCATCAGAGAAGGGTAGGAAGGATTACCTTTGACATCCAGCAACATCACACACTTAACACAATTGCACTGTGTGGAATAAATCACTTAAGCAAGCTAGGACTCTACAGCTTGGAAAAGAGATGGTGTAAGGAAAAGGAAGAAATAAGTGGCCTGTCATATAATGAGCTGCATGGAGAATGAAGATAGGAATCAACTGTATTTTCCAATAGATGAATGAGAAGTCATCTTATGATGCAGAATGAGAACAAATATAAATCGCTCTTCATACATGAAAGCTGTGGAATTCCTTACCATAAGATGCTGTGGATGCTAAAGATTAACGCTTATTTGAGAGAATACTGAACAATTTGCAGCAGAGAAGTCCTCTGAGAACCATTAAGTGCAAGATGGTACTTCTCACACTGAAGCCACTTCACAACAAATTGTAGGATTGCCAGATGAACCTTTACTCTAACCCAGCACGGCTGTTGTGTTAGCTGTCATCTGTCAAATAACACTTGCAACACAATTCCAGCCTATTTAGCACCTAATCTTTAGGTGGGATGGAGAGTGTTTAACAAAAACAAGGGGATTACTTCAAATATCTTCCCTGAGGATTTCAGATGTAGGAATGTTTCTAAAGCACAGAGGAAGCAATTTTCACTGGAATTAATTTGAACAGAACAAACAGGTGTCATTATGATGCCCCTGATAATCACTGTAGACATCCATGTTTGTGTAAATAGTCCAAAGCATGAATAAGATTGTTTCCTCACTGGCTGCATGAGCAGAAATTGGAAGTTCTGCTTACTGAGCTCATGAGAAGTTTTTCTTTTAAAAACAGTTTTCTTTTTTTAATAGTATGATATTTGTTCTCAAGCAGAGTTACTGCACTCAAGCTGCTAAATGCCAGTTACCTATCGACTGCTCCAGTCATTTTTGCTTAGGGATGCTTTTTATGTGCTGATACTTTAAGTATTTCATCACTGTTTCCTGACTGTATGTTCCTGTTTTCATTTTACCACCCAAAAAAAAATTTCAGCACTCTTGAATTCTCCACACTTTGTACATGATTTGCTGCAGACATGACTCTAAATCTGTTCTGGTATACACATTGTTTACAATCCTGGGAAGAATGCTTTGTTCCAAAATGAGTTAAGTCTTCATGAAGATACATGTCATTCAGCCAGCCATGCGGTGAAACACACTACTTTAATTTAATTATTAGTTATATTTATTGACGCTCAACAACAATTCGCACCTTCTGCCTCAACACAAACAAACGGCAGTGCCTTCCTGTACACAGCCTCAGACCTTCAACCACTCTGAGCTTCAGTGGTCTGAGCTTACACACTGGAAACATGCATGAACAGAGGCAATCCATACTTCTCTGTACCTGCTTTCTATACTTGGTGGAGAAGTCTGTAGTTCTCTGATGACTCTACTCAATCAACTGGGTGCTTCCAGAGCGTGCTTCTCAACCCAGTCATGAGCAGTAACTTCAGAAAGAAATTGTATACTTTGTTTTGGAAATTTGAAGCAGCTCACAGAGTGTGATCTGTTTTGCACTGGCAAGGTTATGAGGGGTCAGTTTTCTTTTAACCTTACTACACTGTTGATCTCACTAGTAACTCCCCCACCATAGCACCATTCAGAGTTTCTTTGTCATATTTGCTTTTACTTGGCCAGATAGTATCTCTGCTTTCTTGGCTACTATTTCAGCACAAGTGTGCGTGCATGTGTTTACAGAGTCATGTAACACAATGTCCTGAAATACATTCTTTTATCTGCCTAGATGGTCTCTAAGGGAAAACTAAAGAAAACAAAACCACCCTATGCTTTAATACTACTATTATGGAAAAAAAAACCCCAGTGGAATGTTGGTCTGCAGGATTTTTCTCCATCAAGAAATTTTAGCAAACTTGATATAATGAAAGAGTAGAGTTTTTAGTCTCACAGAAGAATGAGGGTTGGAAATGAAAGGGAAATTACAGGTTGAGCCAATGACAAAAATCCCACATGTAAGAATCATCTAGAATGAGGTCTCAATTCCTTTATGTCTCTGTGTCATTAGGTTGACCAGTCAATGATGCCTGAAGTTTGCTAAAGCAGTGACACAATGGTTATCAAAAAAATTATTTCTAGAGTAAAGGAGAAGAGGGAATACTCAGAGAGGGACATGAATTCTCTTTTGTAAGGTTTGAAAGATTTTTCAATCAGAGAAGCTCGTTTTTCAAGTAGAGGATAATGATATAATAACTTGTCAAAATGTGCGTACAATGAGAGCAAACGGAAAGATTTAATGGTAAAATCACATAGTCTGGATACTGAAGAAAATATGGCAACCAACTGGTTTTTTGAATGGAGGAACTATAAACTGCCCACCTACAAAACCTGAGATGTACAGCAGTATTCCTTAAAAAGGTAATTGAACAATGAAGTACATTAGAAGACAATGAATTTGTAAAAATAACCCTTCCGGAAGTGGCAAATCCTAGTATTAAACTTTTTAATAAGAAGGAATGCCAAGCAAGTAAATAAAAATAATGTATCTTCCAAAGAAAGTCCTACCAAAATTATACAAAATGCAAACCCTTTCTAATTTTGTAAACCTGATTATACCAACCTAAAGCTTTGTGGAATATATTTTAGAAATTATTTTTAAGTTTAAAAATGGAAAAAAAAAAAACCTGTAAGTTGTGAAATCATCCTGAGTCCACAGTTGGGTCAGTTCCAGATCTCCGATCTTTAAAGCAATTAGAATATACTCTCATATTTGTACAAATGTCTGTGCTTTGGTTCAGTGCCAAATTTGCAAAGAAACCTAAATGCTACAGACATTTCCTCCCTAACCTGTCCTCTTGCAAACCTCCCACTTCCAGCCCCAACATGTCCTCTAATGTTCCTGCCCTACTCCCTCTCTGTCCCAGCACCAGCCCAGACGTCTCTTGAATTCCAATTCTATTTTCATTCTTTATTCCCAGGGCATCTGTTTTTCTTCTCACCTATGTTCACAGCCTGTTCAGCTTCCATTCCTATCTTATAGCCCTACTCTCCGAATTCTGGATTTCTCTCTACTCCTCTACCACCTTCATAGTTCGGCATCCTTCCTCAAATCCTACCCATACCTCTTGCAATTTTAGGTTCAAATCCCAGTTTAACTTTCTCACCTTCTGCAACTGAGTCTGCCTGTTAAGGCTTCCCCACTTCCAAAGAGCCCCAAGCTAAGCATAGAAGTACAAAACTGAATTTTCCTTACTCTCCTTTTTGCCAGCTGGAGTCACACAAGGAGTAACAGTGGTCTAGATAGGCCTCAACTAAATTCAGTCATGTCACAGACTGCACAAACCCTGTCCACACATGCAGCAAACTGCCAGACTCCAGTTCAAACATGGGTACTCAAAGGATCTTGTTTCCACTGGTTCTCTTTTTGATCCTTGGTACTAAAAACTGGTTGGCTTATTTCTGAGCAATCAAAAACTTCCCATGAATTCTGTTCACGTGCTACTCACTAAATAACTAAAAATGTAGGAACTCAGATCCTTAGTTTTCAAATGCTTTCATTTTTCAGCTTTTGCAGCACTCATATTAAGTCTGATTAGTCGTGTGTCTGGCTGCTTTCACAAAATGAAAGTCTTTTTTAATATTTACTAGAAAATGGGTAAGAAATCTGTCATTCATTTAAAAATACATACTTTATGAAGTTTCTACACCAACTTTATAGGCATTTTCAGGTTTTTTTAGTGTTTATTACTTCATTCATGTCTATCAAATATATTAAATTATTTCTAATCTGGTCAAAAATAACAATGCACTTCATAATAACAAATTTAAATACCTCCAACAATAACAACAAAAAAGCTCGGAGTATAATGATTAAACAGAAGATGAAGCATGTAATCTACAAATTGTTTAAGCAATGAAAAATTGGTTGAAATAATTTTCACTTAAAATCAATTCTTCCCAAACAACATGCTGAGATTTTTTTTTTCAGCACAATATTTCTGGTTCAGGTTGTAATTAAGAAAAAAAATCCAGAAACATATAGCTTAGACGCTAAAGGGTAAACTTGATTTAACATTCAAGTTCTTACCAGATGTTACATTTGCTTCGTATCAAGTAATTAAACATACAGTACTTTTGCATGTGGTTCAGTAAAATCTGAGAGAGAAAGCTTAGCAGCTTTGTTTAAAGCTGCTTGCTTCAAAGCAGATTTTTGTGTTTTGCAGCATTCTAAGCATTTATTTTGTATTGGCCTCTGATCCTCATTCTGTTGAAAAAACTTCCACATACTATTTTGCAGTTTATAGGAACTGCTAGTTCCAAACATCCATGCTCAGCAAGATAAACTGTTGGTTTATACTCCTTGTAGCTTCAGGACACCTAAACCCAAAATCACTTATGCAATAAATAGTTCTTCAAAATGTAGGACCCATGTATTCTTTCTACCGTAACTGGACTAATGCCCAGTGTACACTAGACTACAAGAATGAACAATATGAAAGATGTGTCTGCCTTAAATGTATCTCCTGAATCATGCTGACTGACAGGGACAGAAATCAATCTTTGTTTCTTTGTCTCTGGACTATGCAATTGTGCTTCCTTTCAACTCTGACTCTGTGAAACATAAGGTTCTCTCCTGCACCAAGACACTGCTTCAAGACTGCTGGGTAGAGACTGCTTCTGCCAAGCCTGTGCTTGGGAGTCATACTTCAGTCATGAGAATTTCCTAATAAAACTTCATGAGGGAGTTTTCTCTCAATCCTGGAGCTCTGATGGGCATCAAATCTAGCCTTTCACTTACTGAAAGTGCATTCTTATTTTGGGTAACTGGAAAACAAGAAGAGCAACTCCTGTCATGTGTTTTTACAAAAAATGGAGCAGGGTGTGATTGCTACTCTGCAATAGCTTGGTGCTGCCAATGCATGCTTAGTTTGCTCACTTACTACAGTGTTATTACTTGGTTTAAGTAATCAGTATATTTATTGACTCTTCTGTTATTTGTTTCAATGAAATAAACACAAAAGATATTCAAATAACCTAACTGAACTTTACCACTATGCAGACATTTGTTAAGGATGTGACAGCATCCTTAACAAAAAGAAAGGACCTGAAGAAACGAGTAAGCATATAATAAAGGATGTGATATAATTTCACCATTTCCTCCTCAATACCTGTTTTTTAGATATATAAAGAGGAGAACAGAGTCACCTTGGTAATTTTGAGGAGTCTAATGGTAGTTGCTTTTCTCTTTGCCTATACAAATTAGTCAAGATGTATAACCTTGTGTTCTCATTTATGTTTCTGGTGATGATAAATTTTTCTAAATCTATAAAAAATACAGAAGCATGAAACACATGGCTGGTCAGAGAATACCTACCAGATCAGGTATTTCAGGAGATGTAGGCACAGAGATATCTAGTTTGTGAATCCAAAAATGGAAATTACCACCTCACAAGATCCCTTGAATGAAGCTTCAAAATAAGCTCAAGGAAAGATTAAAGATTCTTCTCTTTCAAACAGAAAGGCTATGAAATGAGTTCTACGAAGCCTAGTGAAGAGATACCAATGGAAATAGCTTCATAAAAGTCTCCTAAGTTGAGGATAACAGTCTAAAAGGGAAACACAGCCAAGCTAAAGGGTGCAGACATCAGCACCTCAAGCCAAAATAAGTCAGAAGAAGCCGAACAGTTCTATTGTTTCTGGCACAGCCTCAATACACTGCACAAAGTTATCTTTTGTATCTGTGTGCACTAGCACATAAAGTGACAGAAGTCGCTGATCTTGGAAGTATGAGAAACATGCTGAACTGAGGTGGATCATACATCTGGACGAGCAGAAGAATAAGCACGATTAAATTTCTCATTGCCTAATCAACATCTTTCCTCAAACAAATAAATACTTCATTTAAAAAAAAAAAAATCACTTTGAAGTGACAGATTGGAAAAGATCCCTGCAATGCAATATGGTTTTGCCTATTGTACATATTTTAATCCAACAGCAAAGAACCCAAAGTACATTTATTAAAACCTCATTAAACCTTTAGTCATATTTTCTGTGTATACTTTTCTCTATTTGATTTCCCATGGCATCCCAAACCATTACCTTTATTAAACCAATATTTTCATTTCATGGTTTACTTCATTCCTTGCAAAAAATGCCATGCTAACAAAGCTGAATTTTGTACTAAATCAACAAAAAGGCAAGGAATAGTACAGAGACTTATCCCCAATAATGTATATTGATTTAAGATGAAACAATTAACTGGAATTATAACTGTGAGAGGTTTTGATATGAGAAATATAAAACAGATCTGAATGAAGAAAAGGCCAGCAACTTCCTGATATTAAAAAATGAAAGCATTGACTTTTAATATTTCTCTATATTAAGTTTCAAATTTGTAGCGTACACTCGGAATTGCCTGGCTTGATAATTTTTTTCTGCTGTTCATTAAAAATTTTTTCAAGCTACTGTACAATTTTGATAATGATTCCACAATTTACCTCCTTAAACCAAGTATTAGCTTTTCCAGAGATATTACTACTTTATTAAAATATTCCCTAATAGTAATAGTACTTGTGTTTCTGGAAAATAATTGTAATAAATTGTTATTGTAGCAGATGAAACATACCTGAACAGATGTGATCTTGGAAGCTATAGAAATTATTCATTACATTATCACTACTGCACTACAAACATTACAAACATTGTTTTTCAGTGCTCAAGCAAATTAAGGGATTGGAGTCAACAGTTACACAAAGACTCTGAAACTGTTGTTTGAACTGTTTTTTCCTCTTGGATAAAACATACCAAAATTTGCCTCTTAAAACTCTCCCCTCCCACTAGTCAGAGAGGTTATATTTAATCAAATATACAGTTAAATCAATATAAATATTTTCAGGTATTTCTTGTGATTCCACATAGAGTGATTATTACTTCCTAGCCTAAATAGCATTCATGCTTGTGGATGTATATGCTCCTGTTACTCTGATTTAATAGAAAATTCATTAAGATGCTTTTAGATGTAAATATATACTTAACAAAAGATAATTACTGTATGATTTTTAATTCCAATAATGCAAAGAGGGAAAAAGTCAATGTGAAACGATTGACAGAACAGCAGCTACATAAATGACAAGAAGAGTAACTAAATGTCTACCTCTTTTTAACAAATATAATCTAAAGGGCATTACAACCACAGACAACTACAAGAAGAAGAAAAATGTTTGGAATGCCATATGCCTCCTTAAAATGGTCAGAAATAAACATACAAATATTTAAGTTCTTAATTCTGCAAATGTAACTTTTATGGAATCAATAATATAAAAACTAAAATTCTGTTTTATATGCTGATAAAAAAATAGATGATTAGCAAGGAAAAAATAAGAAAAGGAAGGGTTATCACTGAAACTTCCCGGAAAAGGACAGGGAGAGAAATGAGAAGGTAGGGACAAATCTTTTGAAAAAGGGCTAACTGGGAGACCATCAGACAAAGCTGGTAACTGCTGTGCCACTAGACACTGCTTACTCCCGCCGCATTTTCCCCACTGAGAGTCTGGCAGAATAGGTCAGAAGGTTAGGGTTCAAACTGCCATAATTTAGCAAATGATTGGTATGTCCTTTATATCACACATAACAGGTTTGATTTCCTGATAAGCAGAGTTCAAGGTACAGGCATACGTTGTTATCTTTCAAGGACATGTTCCTAAAAGTGCTACAGTTAGCAATGAGGGACAGCAAACTACCTTTTCCCCTAATAATTAATATAATGGATGCTCTTGGGGTTTGCAACGACTTATGAGAGGCCAACGCATTGCTGCATAATATTCCATTTATTCTCCAGTGAAATTATGCCTTAAAAATAAGATCTCAATGATACAAATGCAAACCAATTATTAAATAATTGAGGTTGGATGGGATTTCAGGGAGTATCTAGTCCAACATCCTGCTCAGAGCCAGATCACCTATGAAATCAGACCAGGTTTCTCAAAGCTTTAGCCACCTGAGTCTTGAAAATTCAAGGATGGAGACTGGTCACAGCAATGCTTGTAGTGCAAAAAGATTTTCTTTATACTAAGTCAGAATCTTCAGTTTCAAGTGACACTCTCTCATCCCCCTTCCATGCCCCGCTGTGAAAGGCCTGGCTCCATCTTCCCAGACCTGTCCATAGGCACTGAGAATACTACTGTTAGGAGGCCCCCTACAACCAGCCCCCCACCCCAGCCCCTCCTCCTGGGGCAAGTGCTCCAGCCCTGGCCATTCTGGTGGCTCTCCTCTACATTCACTCCAGTTTATCATTATGTTACTTTTATTGGATGTCCCAAAACTGGACATTTCTTGATGTCTTGACTATTCTCCTGATAATACAGCCCAGGATTTTGTAAGAGTATACTGTTGGCTAATACTGAGCTTGCTGTTTACAAAAAACATTTGTTCGCATCAAAGACAAGAAGGATGATCCCACACAAGATAATCTGCATTTCCTTATTAGCAATTGAATGCTACATAAAAACTATTACTATATTAAAATTCACATACCAAAGACTGCTATAAATGTACTTCCAGCAGTTGTTTTAAACTAAGTATGATACTAGAAAAATACATGGCTTTCCATCTGTTTTTCAGAACTTAAAGGAACTTCCATTAAGCTGCCTGCAGGCTATCAGGCATGCTTCGGTGCAACTGGGCAGCTCAGGGGAGCTTTTGTTAGAAGAGCAAAGGATGGAAAGACACAGTAATGGCAACAGCAGAGATGGTCATCAGAGAATACTAAAATGACTGACAGACAAGCAGTGGGTACGGGAGCACAAGTGGATCTGTCTTCTTTCAAATCTAAGACATGTAAAATGTCCTTTCCTAAGCAGTGACAGTAATTGGAACCACATTATCATTAACAGGAAAACAAAGCAGACAGTGTGAAGACCTCTCTTCAGAAACATGACTTAAAAACCAAAAAAGCTCACCAATTGCATTTCAGCTCTAGAGACAACTATCAAATAATAAAGTGCTGTACACTAGCTGGTTTATTACAAGTCCTAAAGTGTAGATATCTCTGTGTGTCATTATCCAGAAATGAAACATATATTGGTTCTAAAAATTATTTTCCTGAACTGTATAAGTCTTTCAAATCAAAAAGAGAATCTTTGTAAGAACAATAAACACACAGACAATAGTATCAACACCACAAGAGAATATGGAACATATTTTCACAGCCCAAAACAAAAGGAACAAGCTACAGTCACCTTATCCATGCTTATAAAAGCCTGGAGTCATTAATTAATCCTGAACAGATACATCACCAAGCTGCTTATGACTCTAATGAAACAATCTCATTTCTCTTCATCTGCAAACAAGAAAAATGCCAAGTGAATCCAAGCTTTCTATAAAGCAGCCTATCCCAATAAATTCTTCAGTTATCAAATTATCCTATATTACCTGCTGAGGCATGTGAAAAATGAGAATACTTAAAAAATGCAGTAACTATTGTGAAAAATAATCAGTTAACTCCAAGTTGTCCCCATTCTTGAGCATATTTGCTTTCACAACATACTTTTCTGTATTTTATCAGTCATCTGACAAGTTTAATAAAACTTTTATAGACAGGCACAACTTTGCCTTTACAACTTAAGTTATGAATTTGAGAAGAGCAGTATTGTGAAAAGCAGTTGGAAATAAAGAAAACAAAATCCAGGTTTGAAAAGAAGGAAAGGAAGTCAGGATTCAGTAATTATTGGGATACCAACAGGCTTTGCAATACAAGTTTCACACATATATTCTAAGAAGAGTCTTAGATGTGATAGAACCATCACTCTTCTCCTGAGGCACCACAGCAAAAAGCACTGAAATTCATTTATTTTAGTGCATATCATTCTCAGACTAATTAAATTTTCTGTTTCTCTGCTTCCTCTAATTATGTCCAGCTCTCTTTTCTCTTCCTACATATCTTTGTCTTAATTTTTCTATTTTCCTCCCATTTGGTCTGTTGTCTCTTACCATTTAAACAACTCCTTCTTCAGCTGAACCATCACAATCCCTGCAATACCCACACCTAAGCAGCACAATTTTCCTCCTTGTAGAGCACTTGGAAACAAATGTTTGTTCTTTTGGGTCTTTTTTTTCCCTAATGGGACTTGTGGGCAAGACACTCCTGATCTCCAAAAATTCCCTGTCCCAAATGAGTAGCATATCAAAGTAGGCATCTTTTCCTTGTGGAAGAAAGAGGAAAGTCCTACTACTCTGTGTATCCAATGTTTGTAACATTTCATCCCTGTCTCCATCCATTATCCATTCTTTCTAGGAGCCCTAGAATGTGGCTCTTGTTGGAACCCAAAGAGCAGAGATAATTCCTCTGCATGTTTTGAGGGGTTCTACCACTCTGGACAAGGGTGTCTTTGACCTTCGGCCATGGAAAAAACTGCCTAGCCTTCGGGAAACAGTAGAGTCAAAAAATAGAATGAATCAGGTGATAGAAAATTATACAAGAATGTAGATTTAAAGGTTTTAGATTTGTTATGGATAAAGTTAAAAGAAACTCCAAAATGGAGGGTGGTTGTTGTTTTTTAGGCTTTCTCCCTTCTTCTTCCTTCTCCATATTCTGTGGCAAAAGTGATTTAAGACAATTGGATAAAATGTGCCGCAGTTTCTGTCATGTGACAAACTAATTTGCTGGACATTGGTCATGAAGTGAAAATATTTGTCGTGTTGGGTTTTTATTGGGTAACTTATCTTTAAAAAGGGTTTGTGTTTTTGATAATTCGGCTTCTTCCTGCACTCTCTGTTCAGAACCACATCAGTGCACTCTTTCTCAACGTAAACTTTCAAATAAACTATCTTTACATGGAAGAAGTCCCATCTGGTCTCCTGAAATAAGCAAGGACACTTACAATCCTCCCCCAGCCGGGAAGAAAGAAACCTAATAATTGATGCCCTCGTGTGAGCTCAAGAAGCTCTCGGACAGCAAGAAACCTAACCTAACAGCTCTGTCTATCATGCAACTAAGGAAGCAACTGCAGATGCAATTCTTCTACCCACTGAAGAGCAAATGGAAAGTTTCTTACGACTCTCATATTGTTCATACTAACTCCTTTGATAAAGGAACCCAAACACTGAACAGAATGTTAAAACATGGCTTTAACCCTTTGTATTCTTATTGTTTACAAGATTTCCACTGAATGGGGACCTAAATACTGATAGAAAATGTTGATTTCCCTTTAAAATTGGAAGAATGAACTGTTGCACTTCAATCTGGCCATGCTATTTACCAGTTCTGTATGAATATATTTTAGTCATGACTGAAAAGCAGTCTAGTTACCACTGCACTTCAGTTAACCTTACTTTGTGTGATGTGCAATTCTTTTGCCTTGTTTATTACAATAAGGTTTCAGTAGGTGAAGGTGTTTAATATTTTTCCAAAGTAATTTAAACTCTATTCCACTCTGAGCTCCATTCTTAGCATTCCATTCTTCTACTGTTAGAGCCTGAACCAGGTTAGAAGCAGACTTTAGGCTTAATCTGAAACCCCTTAATAGGGCAACACCTCAATTTGCCTTAATTCAGAATGGAGTCAGTCTTTCAGAAAACAAGAAAATCTGCACACTGTCAGCTGTTCTTGGAGATGTTTATAGGTACATGACACTAAAGCATGTTTGTCTTAGCAATACTGATGGGATACACAGTATTTGACTGCTATTATATAAATGGGGTGGAGTTTGGCCCATATTTTCACATCTTTCCAATCTCAGAATTCCTGGTAACCATAAACAGACATTCAAAGGCAAGCAATAAACAGTGTACACTGCAAATGTGCATATAGAAATAATACTTTAAAGAACAGTTACAGGTAAATGGCTTCAGGACATCCAGAGTGTTAGTTACTCCAAGATGTATTCCCCACAAAAACACCATGAGCATGGGTTAGGAATCTTCAATAAAAACTGCAGAATTACCATCCTGAAAGCAACATAAAGCGTAAGGGTTTCATGAGCTAAAGCTTGTGATTTGCAGTGCAAATCTCACAGGTGAACTTGTGCTGGGAACCATCACAGTGACACAGGCTCTACTACATTATGATTACAATTATTAGAGCTTTTTCATACCATGAAAAAGCTCTTGAGGCACTGAGGTTCCCTAGGATCACTCTGCCACATGCTAAAAAAGTATTTAAAGGTTTGAAATCTACTACTATCAAATGAAAGCACATCAGCTATAAAAGCAGAGCAGAACTTCCCTGCAGAAGAATAAATGGAAAAGAATTCTTCTTGCTGCCTGACAGAGTTAAAGGGCCAAACATTTCAAACTGCAATATGCAATGAAGCAGTAGCCACATTACCTCAAAAAGGTCAGTGACCTAACCATAAAGTAAGTCAAGAATCCGATTGACTCCGACACACACACACATTGAAAAATACTTCCTCCTATCAGACTATCCAGTGACTGTGCTGAGTAGGAAAACTGAGTACTGCTGATAGGGAGAACACTACTAAGAACTTTATTAGTTATATTTCCATTTACTGAATCCCCATTGTTACAGGATGTTGGGGATTTACTGTACAGATAATTCTGCTCAGCAAAAGCAACATAAAAAACAATCTAGCTAGAAAGTTTAAAAACCCTTCTCAGATTCATCTCTGATTTGTTTGAATTTGAAGAGATTTACACTTCCTGCTGGTGTCTAATCTTGTGTTATCTCCAAGTACTTTGAAAATAGGTCTTAAATCATCACTCTTCACTTTAGTTGCCTTTCAACTGGGAACAAGCCATACTACTTACTAATTCACTCAACACTCCTATCAGATGATGAACCAATTCACTTTGATCAGTTATTCCTAAGTGAAGAGATCTCATTTTGCCTATTTTTAGTAAATGATACGAGAATAGTGTCACCCCATCACTATTCATATAATGATTCTGAACTTACAGGCAGAGGACAAAATACTTATTCTTAAGTTCCAGGGATATGGAAGTGTAAACTGTCCTCCAGAGAGAAGCTTAAGCCTTACATCAGCAGATTACTGGAATTAAGTCCTTAGATGAGGTAAAAGGTCTCTGCCATGGGAGTGAAGGTTTTAGGAAGTTAAGATCGAAAACACTTTTACTCAAAATAGGACCTCCACCCAAGCTTCCTGTTTTTGTCAAGGAGTTCATAGGCTCTTTCAGATGAGAATCTTTCTGGAATTTTTAGTAATAGCTTTTCTTGTCGATGTTTTGGACCTTGCATAAAATGTTCTTCTTTAAAGCAGAGTAAACAAACATTAGTGTCAATTTTGAGAATTACCATCAGTGAGAAAGCTACCAGTGGAGGTGACACCCTGGAGAAGTGAAGATAAAGCACAAATCACAGTATAGTTTTGGACCTTGTACTCTATTCTCCGCTTTGTATTGAAAAAGACTAAGTATGATAACGCAGGACTATGGGTTGTAGGTGACATGCATGAATATTGATAAAGAAGGGAAACTGTCCTTAGACTTCAGTGTATGAACATTCAGATGTGGAGACAGATACCTAAGGGAATTAGTATTTAATTAAAAAAGATGTTACTTCTACATGAATAGTGCTAAGAGTTGAAATTCAATTGGCCACGGCAGGTTTTCTAACAGATGTCTCGGCTTTCAACAATGAAGGGCATTTTCCAAGACTCAACTCAATGTGTAAGGTAAGGAGAACAGTAAATGAGTCTTCACTTAGCTTTGTGATGAAGTTAGTAACAGTGTATGTGCAGACTAGTGTAAAGCTAGATCAGATTCATTCAAAAATACAATAAACTCTATACATAGCCTTAGATATAGCCAAAAGTAACCACAGAGATTAGCTTGTTTGACCCACACAAAGTGAATGACTTTCCTGAATTCTTGTTTGAATCCAAGTATCTTGGTAAGAGTAAAAAATACCTGCTTTGAGAGAAACAGTATTTTATATACACGCCAAATTCTAACCAGGGATCATTCTGATGTGGCCTATGGCTTAAACTGTTTAAACAGTTTTCTTTGAACTTTCAAGGGATATTCTCCCTTTCAGAATAAGAAAAATGTATAGAGCTAATTCAAGTCTGCCTGTAACACCAACACTGGGAAGATCCAGAATATTTAGCATTTTACCCCATCTTAAATTTGCTTCTTCAAAATAGAAGAAAATGTTTTTATGAATCTCTGTTCCCTAGCCACAGAATGTAACACAATTCAACAGAACTTGCTTGTTTATATAAAATATAATCTCTTTCTGTAAGCAAATGAAGTATTGGCTATTTGCCACTTACCATGACACACATCATTATAAGTTAATGAAAGAATAAAACTTTTTACAACTGCAGTATCTTTCCCACCTATTATAGGTATTTTTATTTTTGGTCAGTGACAAGAAATACCTTTTCCAAGTTTCCTTGCTGGACTGTAAAGAATTATTTGTAGGTTTGAGAAGCTAATGACTTTGACAGAATTCAGAAGTTATTACTTCTATGCCATTGTTAGGGGCTTTAAAAAATTCAGAACAATTCTTTTTCTTATTTAGGTAAAGTCATATGCATTTTTAGCATTGTAGGAAGCAAAATTGTCACTACACACGTGCAATAGTGTGTGCCAGGATTTTAGTCCATTAAGAGCTTCACTGTTGTATCTGTGCCATTACCACTCCTGCGTTTCTCAAACTGTGGCATCGTTGTATAGAATGCTATACAATTCGGTACTTCTGTTTTATTGATACTTTTCTGTTACTTTCCAAATTTGCATTTACTCTATTATCTTATATTCTTGCTAAACATGACAACTGATCTCCCATGTGAATTACTCTCTGTAGCACATGGAATGAATTTAAAGATTCTGGCTGATCATGTCAACATTAAAATAGGACAAATATGTTGCTTTGGCACAGTGAAGTCAAATACAGGCCACAAAAGTTTGGATTATGCACAGACAACTCCCCTCTTCACCATTCCTTGGTATGCTATCATTTACACACACTCTGTAATATAAAAATACAAACAATAAAAACAATTCTTGCAAATATATTTACTTAAAATGAGAAATACAACAGTTAGGCATATGAGAAATTATTAAAGGCAGAGAACAAAACTATTTTGTTCATTCAGATATTGCAGATTTACTGAATTGGAACACAATCCTTGACAGTTTGTACAACCAGCACCTACAATGAAAGTACCTTTAACTCCAGTTTAGTTTAAGGCATCTTAATTTTTTTTTTTTTTTACTTTGGCCTAAGATAACTACTGTTTGAGTGTTTTCCTAAAATGCTACATTTCTCAGCTGTAACAGCATCTGTCATTCTTGGCGTGGAAGCAAGCTCTTGTATGAATGTGAGCAATCTTTTTTTGCTTCTTTAGAAATGCAGGGTATGTTCAACAACTGTACTATGGATCTATAGGAATCTAAAGCATGTGTTTCAAGTAATTCAATGCATCTCTCAGATCATGATCAAATACAGCATGCAATATGATTAATAAAATAAACAGCAGACTGAAGTATTTATACTCTTACAAAGACATAAAATAGGACCATAAACTTTGTGAATAGGAAAGTAATCAAAATATACACTAGAAGGAGAATTATAACTTGCATATTCACTTATTTTTATGTATTTAATACAGAAAAGTTTATTGCTACTGCAAATATTTTGGTCGGACTTTATACTTTAAATTGCAAGAACAAAAGCAACAATACTTAGTGCTTTGGTATTATTCTCCTATGAATTTCCATTTCTACAGCTGTAGTGGCATTTACAGTTCTCATTTTGCATTTCTCACTAACTTCAAATCAGTTTACGCAGCTTCAAAAAAAAAAAGAAATGCACAGCTTGGGACTGTTCAAAAGAATACTGAGCAGCAAAATAAAGTTGAAAAAAGGAAAAAAGGAAGAAGAGAGACCATTTGACATTGAAGTGACTCAAGAAGAGAAAAGAAACCTTTCTACAGTACTATTTAAAATATGTTTCTTTCACTCTTTGTGTTTAAGAGTTTCACCATGGAGTTTCAATAGCAAAATTTTCTGTGTGCCAAACAGATGGTGTTTAAAAATACCTTTTTTTCAAGTTTTTTTCAAAGTATTGTTACTTCTATTTAGTATTATTAGTTCTCAAAATATTATGATTGTTAGCATGCAATTTCTGAAATTGTAATTTGAAAAAAATTACAAAAGTGTCTAAAGGAAGAGGGCTTGAGCACAATTCAGTTGGTAGGGATAGAACTTATATTTTTGTGAAGATTTAGAAAACTATTTATATGCATCAGTGTTGTATTGGCAAAACCTATTCTTCTTTCATTTGGAACAATCACATTTCAGTAACCTTCTTATTTCCTTATTTTAGGAGATTCTCCTTCATTATATTCCCTCCACAAACTGATACACAAACTTATTTTTAATTTTGGAAAATATGGTTGTATTTTTCAAACAAATTCAGTTTAGAAGACTGTTTTTAAATGGTTCATTTCCTATTTTAGCATTAAAATGGGAGTAACAGAAAATGACAACTTTCTAACCATATTTAAGATCACTGAATTGATATGAAATGTGCACACATGCAAGACCAACAAAGAATCTCTTTTCAGTGATTGCACATTTACATATATAAAGTTATCTGACTGTCATTTCATAGGAATGTACTCGTATGAGAGTAAATGCTCTGAGAGTTTGCATTATGAATCATGCATTATAGCTTGTACTGCTGGCATCTTGGCATGAATTTGAATATACAAGGATTTATTTTGTAGGGTGGTAACTGGAGTAGGAAGGCCAATGCAAGTAAGCATGAAAGCTGTTTGCACTGCAAACATTATGGAAAAATAACAAGTACTAATACCATGAGAGAATTGCAGTATTTAAGTGATGCTTAAGCATGTCTATTCACTTCACATATGAGCTATAACACATAAATAAAATCTTAAAGTGCAGCAGGCAAGTGAAACTATAACATAATTTATACTATTTTCTTCCTTAAACCCAGAGTGTAGTAAAAAGGCATTTGTACAGATCAAATATTTTCTGTTTAACAGGACACAAAAAGATAGTCCATATGACTAATTAGCGAAACAGATGTGACTAAAATCTATGTATTTCTGAAAGACAAAAAAAGGAGTATTACTTAACATTTCCATAACATTTTAATCTGGTAGCTGCTAAATAAAGTGTACAGAAAAGTTAAAACGTAGGCAAGTAAAAAAATTACAGAGAAATCAGTGTAATTTGTTTCATGATTTTTCATAACTAATACAGGAAAAAAACTGGCCCTGACAGGTTTTTATGGTTAAACTGTTAAATGATAAGAACAAACAAACAACTTGCAAGTATTTGCACTTATCACGAATGTTATTTTCCCCCCACACCTCAGTAGTGCAAGTTCACATTGATTAGCATCACACACCAGATCTAAAATTACAACTTTTGAAACCTACTTCCTTTCCTATTTTAGCAATTGCATTTTTGCATCCTATTGACACAACACTGAATAGCTGAAGATCTGAAATGTAGATTAAAAACATATTTCAGGAATGATAATAATTCAGTAGTTTGCATCTTCTTCGTTAAGTGTACTCAGCATAGGTTCATTTAGGTGAGTTGTATCTCATGTTGAGTATTTGGAGCAAAAATGACTGCACAATGACTGACACACAGAGAAGTGATGTGCTTCTCTGAAATGAGTGTGATTCTCACAGAACAATAATAATGTAGCACAATCACAAAACTAGTAAGAATGTACATATGGATGGAAGACTTACAGTAGGGCTAGGAAACTTAAGGTGATGGTTCTATTCATCCAGACTCCTACAAGACAGAGCAGACTGAAGAGAAGGATCTAGATTTGTTACATGAGATTAGGATAACTAAACTGCTAACATGACCCAGCTATGCAAAAGACACAAAGTTCCAGGAATCACTAAGGTACATCTAGTGGAAATTATGGTGTCATCTGAGATAGAGCAGGAAATCATCTGAAATATTATTCAGAATTCCAGTTATCAGTGTTAAAGTGAGGTCAAGATTAAAAGAAATGGTACTCAGATGTCCAAGAGAACAAGGAATCTATCCCATGAGAAGTCAAATAAGCTACAATCTAGGAAAACAAAGTCTGACTAAGATTTTAAGAGAACAAAACAATAGATAAATTTGACTAATGCATTCATCGGAACACTGTGATGTAAACCAGGAGAAAATAATCTTGAAACAGAAATTAATACCCCATCTGAACGTAACAACTAGAATGTCTTCCACTAGGAATAGTACAGTTCAGAGTTTAATTTCTGAAAACATGGTTACATTAAATGACAAAATAATCAATGATCCAAAAGGCTTACTCTAAAAATGATGTTTATAAACCTTATAGTTAACTACTATATTGCCAATACCCACATTTGTAGGTTTTCAGTTTTTTCTTCATTTAATAATGGGAAAAGAAGTACAAAAAAGGCAATTACACAGCTAAACGATTCTGAAAGTTGTATTTTAATTGCATTTTTATAATTTTTTGAGAATTTGTTTGATTGACTTTCACAAAAAAAACCCCAAATTCGTTTATTTTTCCTCTTTTGTGGCATTTTGCTAAACTCATGCATGATGTATATCAAGACTTGTTGCTAAAGTTCTGGAGAAATTGATGTAACTTCCAGGTAACACCAAAACCTGTTTAAATAATTAGGGAGACTGAGAGGGAAAGGACAAGGGTCTTAAACTCTCTGGGCAAGTGCTCGAATCATATTACAGAAGAGGCAAAGCTTAGCCATTACCTCTTCTAACAGTGTTCTGGAGTGAACTCGATGATTCTGAATGAGTTAGCCATGTTCTAATAAAAACAGGCCCTTCAGGGACTTGAACAGAGTTCAAGCACCTCCTACCCCTATCAAAATAAGCACTTAGCTTTCCAAACCGGGAGACTTCCGAGCATGCACAAGGACCTCTACCTAAATGTGCTCCAACTTGGAATGATTTTAAGTGCCTCTGAGGTTAGCTGGTGCTTGAGAACAGGAGGTATTGGTAAGAGTTCACTGGAATCTTGTCAGGGAAAATCTACCCCCAGATATCACTATGACAACCTGTTGGAAAGTCAATTAACATTAACAGGTGCAAAACCTGTACTTACCAACCCTACATTACATTTTGAGTACAGTGTGGTGGATTGCCCTGGCTGGATCCCAGGTGCCCACTAAAGTCACTCTATCTCTGCCCTCTGCATCTGGACAGGGCAGAAGAAATGTAACGAAAGACTCGTGGGTCAAGATAAGGACAGGGAGAGACCAGTTCCCAGTTACTGTCACGGGCAAGACTCGACTTGGGGAAAAATTAATTTATTACCAATCAAATCAGAAAAGGGTAATAAGAAACAAAACCAAATCCTAAAATAGACCACATTCTCCCCATCCCTCCTTTCTTCTTGAATTTAACATCACTCCCAATTTTCTCTACTTCCATCCTCCCAGCAGTGCAGAAAGACAGGGAATGGGTGCTGCGGTCAAATCATCCCATGTTCCTGCCAATCCTTCCTCCTTAGGGGGGACTCCTCACATTCTTCCCCTGCTCCAGCATGGGGTCCCTCCCATGGGAGACAGCCCTCCACAAACTTCTCCAGTGTGGGTCCTTCCCAGGGGTGCAGTCCTTCAGGAACAGACTACTCCAGTGTGGGTCCCTGTGAGGTCACGTGTCCTGACAGCAAACCTGCTCCACCATGGGCTTCCCGCAGGGTCACAGCCTCCTTAGGGCAATCACCACCCCTCCCATGGGCAACAGGTGGACCTCTGCTACACCACAGATCTTTTCTGTCCTTTCTCCCCTTTTCTCTAAAAAGACAAGTTTCCTCTTCCTTTGGGTTTTGCAACTCTTTCTGAGTTACTGCAAGGTAGCCAATACTGAAAATTTCGAAAGAGTATGGTGTCTTCCTACCTTCTGTAGTTTCATTAACCAGGTCCAATCTTTTGTATAATCACATATCTAGACCTACACTGATTGATTTCTGTCAATTAAAACACTTCCAATCATGGAAGACAACAGAGTTCATTTAAAAAAAAAGGCAAAAAAAGGCAGCGTATAAGGCATATAGTACTTCATAATGAAAACATTCCATTTTGCAACCAACCTTGGAGAAATGCTTCAAGGCTTGATGATTCTGCATTGGAGGAGGACTGAGTAAGACTGAGCGTAAAGCATAAAAGCTATAAAAAACCTTGAATTTCTAAAAAGAGTCTATGCTGAACTCCTTTTACTCAGAAAAGCCATGTGAGACTTGACTTGTGTAGTTTCTGCTGTTTATGATGTGTTTACCTACACCTAAGCCTGTTGTGCAGACTCCCTTTATAAGTCAATGCAAAGAAACACATACCCTACAGACATTATTCCATTCCAGCACATGCATTTAAAATTAGACAAGACTGATGACAGCCACAGTAAACACTGTACTAAAATCCATGCTGCATTTGCTTACTTTGCTCAGAAACTAATGTTTGAACTTATCCAAAGCGTAACAGTATATTACATTTTAAAAGTAATTCAAAAAATCACAAAATTCTGAAACAGTGGTATGAACAAAACTTCCCCTCCTCTTTCTGATTTTCTCCTTGATGAAAATTTACCATATTTAGGACCAGTCTGGGGGGGCAGGTGGAGAAGGGTTTTGAAATAGATTTCCTTTATATTTTATACCACAAAGCTAAGGGAAAAGGGATTCCAGGAAATCTTTTAATGAAAGACTTAGTAATCCAAATTTTATATATTTTCCCCATCATCTTCTGAGTCTAATAAAAAGCTACAGAAATTTTTAAGTGTGGTAATTACAGTAAGACCTTACTCATAACACGATGTTGCATCATGGACAACATACAGCTGGTTAAAGTTGGAAGAGAACGATCAGAGATTTGCAAAGTTATCCCCACCATAACTGACAATCCAAATGCTGCCAACAATTGGAAAGTATCTGGGGTGGCATTCACATCCAGACTGCAGAAATGTGAGTGTATCTAAGCATTGGTATCACATGTGAGCAAAGTACCTAATGTCACTTTATATTAAATGTTCCAGATGCCAGAAACCCAGGACAATGAAGTTAACATATAAAATATTCTTTAAAGAATAGATATAACTTTCTCAGAAATGGAACACTGGTCATTTTGCATTGGGGATTTTGCTTGCTTGGAGTGGGTTTTTTGGCTGTTTTTTTTTTTTTTTCCTTTTGAATCTAAACATGCTTGGTCTCCCCCACTTTCCTCCCACTCGCACTCCACCCCCATAACTCCTAAGTTCCTTTTAATCATACAAACTACTTAGTCTTGAGTTTTTTTCTAATAGTTGAACTGTCAAGGTAGCATCAGGAAATCGATTTAAGCAGGGCATGGCATATATAATCTCAAACACATTAAATTGCATTAAAGCAGAGGTAGCACTATATTCATTTGGAAAAGTTTTAAAATTTAAAATTTTTAAAATAAAATAGCATGAAAATTTGCAAAATTCAGTTAATATGCTGACAAAAGGCCTGGCTAAAATATCCAATTAACAACACATTGTGTGTAAACTTCAAGGTTTTTTCACAAAAGCATTCTCCTTATTTTACAGGATGGTTAAACCAAAACCCGCTAAAGGCGAGGAAAAAAACCCCAATAACCAACAACCCAAACCAAAAGACCTCTGCAAATGACTTCAGGCTTATAACAAAAGACACTTCTGCATTCTGAAAGGTCTATTCACGGTCTTCATTTTAGTAAAATACTCTTTGGAAGCAGTTTCTAAAACTGGATATAACATTCATTTACATGTATCTGCCAAGTTTTTAAATGTTTTAGAAGCTAAACTAAAACATGTTGAAAATGACTCATTGTAGTACCAGAATACGTACTGTAGGAAATAAGAACTCATTTACAAGTGGGAGAAATACACTCACACTTCATCTGTGGGAATTCACTAGACTTCCCTTCCAGTAAACATTATATTTTAAAATAATCACGGAAAATATGTTCTTTTAACTGAAGTTTATGAAAAGATTTAGACAGCTGGCATAACAAAAGAGACTTACAAAGATAAATGTAAAACTGTCCTTAAGAATAATTAGTAATTCTGCCAAAAGATATCCATTTAGCAGTAAAAAAGATTCCAATTTTTTTTCTTACTCTAATGGCTAAACTAAAACTGTTTAATACAGTTGTTCAGTATAAATACATAATCATTTGAGACAAAAGACAAAAGGAAGATTTGATTGTTTTACAAAGTAAGAAAATGCAGGGCAGGGGGACAGCCCTGGCAGGCAAACAAATTACCATAAGGTAGCTCTTTTCTAACTTGGAGTATGTCAACTAGTTTTGTAGATCTGCACATTTTAGTACTACAACTACCTTGCAGCAAATTCACTACTTTAAAACGTTTTTTCTTTCTTTGAAAAGAAGTCATCTGGCACAGAAAAAATAAACCTTAAATATACCCCATTTATCTATGCGTATAGAATACATTGAAAACAACAAAAAATAACTCTGGCAGAGAAAATTAGACCCAGATTTCACAACTTGTGACCAGGAATAGTATCATTAAGGACAAACCTAAAATCAAATAACCTAGCCTCACTAGCTTCCATAAAGTAATTTTCTGTAAAAACAAAAATATTCTAGAGGAACGTGCAACAGACAATAAAGATGCAATATTTCCTCACCTGGTTTTAGGTCTAAAAAACTTAGAAATAAGGTATCAATAAAGGCTATATTCCACCTAATACCGGGCGTTTCATAGGGTCATGGGATTTTCATTAATCACACTTTGTCTGTGCTTTACCATTCAGAGAAACCCTCTGTCACAAGTGTACTCAAGAGATTCAGGAGACAGTTAATTACCTGAAGCGAGCAGCTTATAAAGACAAGGGAAGGACTATGGTTTCTAATTATTTTCATCTACTTACAGTACCATTTTGCACAAATAAAACCTTTTCCTCCTCCCATAGTGTTTTGAGTGGGACAAATTCTTTCATTCTCTATAACCCACAACCAATTCTAGTGACCCCAGCAATGTATCCAAGATAAAACGGGAAGATTTAGCTTTTTGAAGCATGTTGAAACTTATGATCTAGATTATACTACTGGAATGGAAAAGCTTAAGATCTTAGAAAAATCAGAGCAAACATTAAGCAAAATTTCAGAAGGGATGAATCAGTGCACTTCTATATCTGTTTATCCATGGCAACACTTTCCATGAAACAATTAGAATATCTATGAAAACAATTCCAGATGACAAGTTCCACATCAAAGCTTAAACTAAATTATATACATACACATGCAGTAGTATTTATATTAAAATGTTAGCCAAGAGCTGTAGCATTTTGACAACATATCCAATTTTTAATTTTAGAAGAGATGTACAAATAGGCTTGTAAGTACAAGTATGTACACTTTACATGTATATTATGAAATCCAGCATTTCATATAGACAGACTAAATGCCTGACAGGTATAAGCGTTTTATGTAGTGCCCAAGCTTCATCTCAAAGGAACCTATTTCTAGTTACATTTATTCCTACAACTATACTGCCACTTGATGGAAAAGTTTACCTCCTCTTAAGAGAAAGTTTCTCAATTTTGTTTATTCCATGGGTGAGAAGCTGCAAAAACTATGGCAATTTTTGTTGGTGATGGAGTACCTCAAAGGGGGACACGCACAGAGTCTGTACCCTCTCCACGCTTGATGAGTCAGCGGGGTGGTCTGTGCAGCAATGTCTTCACTTGGAAACGTTTGTTTCTTTGCTAGTACAAAAACCTAGTATTAAACAGGGCTCACAAGAAAGGGCTGGCAGTATAGACACATAAACAGGATCTTTATGGGTTCTGCCCAGTGGTAAGAACGGCAAGAGCTCTTTATTGCTAGTCGTAACGCCCCTTGATTTAGTCTTTCATATGCACCCCCCATTCCATCTTGGTTAGGTTTATTCAGTCCCCAGGTTCTGTGTCGTTACTGCCTCTCACCACACTCCTCCCACAGAATTACAAATCCTCTCCCTGCTCACCAGCAGCCAGCCCAGGAGCAGAGCAGCATATCTGCTTTCACACTGTGCTGCCCTTGGAGGCCCATCCAGAACAAATGTTCCCATCTCCTATTGAAGAGTCTGTTGGTCTGGCTAAGGTTCTAAGTAACTTTTTTTTTTAAAATCTAAAACCAGCTTCCCCTCACTGATATCATAAATAGCTCAAAGTAGTACCACCCTCTTGGTACCCCCGTGATTCAAATGTCATGTCACAGCTAAGTGTCACTATGGATAAATGATGTTTGGTAAAAATGTTCTGATATCTCACACTGCCACCCTACAGCTACCCAAATCAAGGTATTCCTTAGGAAGCTCTTGAATTCTGGCTAACTATGCCTTGAACATTAATTGAACATTCATTTTTCTGGTTTCACAGAATATTCTCACAGAATTACCCATACAGTCACATAAGTAGACACAACCGTGCCTTTAGATCACTTAGCTAGAAACACAAACAGCTGTAAAAATTATCTAAATTGCTTTGCACTGAGTAAAGTGAAGGACACGGCCTTCCCACTATCCAGTACATGATGCAATACTTCAGTACTGGACACATACAGTCTTAAAAAAAATTTACTGGTGTCCTGAATGTAAACAACTCTCTGAGTCAACTGTGACAAAGTCTGGGATACATTCTTGAGGCAATCTTATCTAGAAACAAGACCATACAAAAGGGAAATCAGCCCTCCAATCCTGGTCTTTCCATTCTTTCCTCATCGAGGCACTGGTCACCAGACATGCCAGTCCCATGAAGAGAGAAAGCAACTAAACAGCTGCCAAGGACTTGCATGGTTGTTCCATCAGCTGTGAACAGTGGACTCACCAGCTGTGAGCACTACACATAGATATTATACATCGCTCTCTTTTGGGAAGTCCTTGATGTGTTTAATTAGGCATATTCAATACCGGATGGACTAATGTCCAAGGCAAACAGTTTCTTGTGGCTTATGGTGTGAAAGTACCTTGGCTCACTGATGTACACTGTTCTTGGTGCCTGTACATGAACATACCATGATGGTCCTTCATTTATTACAGTTCTTCATTCGTTCATTTACAAATTAACCACCTATGCTCTATTCCAGAACCACATACCACCATTTTCCCTATTCGTAAGAGTTACTCACACAAAACAGGTGTCACCACCATGGAAATGAGGACCAGCCTAATGCTTTCTTCAGTTATATCTGACATTTTTTCAACAATTCCAATGTGATTCTGCAGAAAACAAGCTCTAGCCAAAACTTTGCTCAAAGCTCTCACTCATCAATGTTAAGTCTTCATATCGAACATTTCAGAGTTTATGATAAGGTTTTAACATCACAAAGCTGTAACTTCCTTCTCACACCACACAAGCATCTATTTGGACACTGTTCTTCCAAAGTCTGCTAACTGGAAATGAGTATAGCATCACATCCTTTTCCAGGAGGTAATCAGAATGATTTCAACCCCTTTTCCAAGGGGTAACCACAGACTGAGAACATAATTACAGAAGATACTTACTATTAAAAGGAAACTTTTATGGTTTTATTAGTCTTTAATATAATATTACACAAATAGCTGTAATTTGTAGATCAAAATTTTTGTATAGACACACAGAAAATACAATATTCCTGCTTTGAAGAATTTAGCTTTTGAATTGGCATTGTAATACATTGCTTTGGTAAACATACTCAATTAACATTCTCTGTCATGTTGTTATTTGTGACCTGTTTTTCTTCTGTATTCTAAAAACCATAAATTTGGGAGTTTCCTATAAACGAGTTCTTTTCTCGTGTGCCATTGAAGTGTTAATGCTTTGGGTTCCTTAAAGCTGGCAGGGACTTCACACACACATTTAGTCCTTCAAGCTCAGATGGTTAGGAACACTCCACAAACAGACATTATTTGCACAGATAACCTGATATATGTAATAAACTTTGAAAAATTCAAAAACCCCCAGATTAATAATTTCTTCAGATAAAAGCTTTCATTTGTATCTTGTCATTATATCCAGTGTAATGTCCCCTTTTCAAAGCACATGCAGTAAAAAGGCTGAGAAGTTCCCTGCGTTTCATACTTTCTATTCTGCATGGAATGGCTGCAGTATATCACAGGAAAGTCATATGTAGCCTGACAAAGCTGGCTCCAACTGCAGCCAAAAGTGTTTTGAGAATAGCAAGAAAAACTTCTGCATATTCTGTATTTCTCCCTAAACCTCTGTCACTAGTGTTCAACTATTTCTCACTTGAGCATTTCCTGAAAAGGGATGTGTTTTCTACCTGTAAAGTGATTCTCAAATTTATCTTGAACTCTTCCAGTCTCATTTTGAACCCATGTAAAATTTAGTACCTGAAACATGGTTTGGTAAGGAGTTACAAAGGACCCCTACTTGTTCATTTTGGCAGTGCTCACCATTAAAGAGAAGCCGGGTGCAGCGAGTCACAAAAATGGGTGTGTACATGAGGAATACTAACAATCAAAGCAAAATCATGGACTGCAGTGGAAATTTCAACCCAATAATTTAAGGTATACATATAAGCAGCAGCAGCAGCACCCTTATAATGCAGAATCCCTCTTTGAAGGAATTTACAACTGCTTTCAAATTTGTTTTCAAAGGACATGATATATTTCAACCTTTCCAGGCTAGCAACAAGACCCTAAGGACTTAACAGAGTAAATAAATAGTTTCTTAGGTAGTCAGAATAGTCATTGCAGAATTTCAACAATTTGCCTCTACTAATCGTAATGTTTTAAGATTAAAACATTTTGGCTAGCAGGAAATAAAAGGTAAAATGAGAATGTTAAGGCTTATGGAAAATCTTTATGATATGAGGATATGTTGTTACTACAACTTTTCCAAAGCATCCCTCAGAGGCTAAAAATATTTTGTGAGAACTACTTTTTAGGAGCTGGAGCAAGAGCAACTGAAATAAAAGATTTTTAGAGCTATAAACAGAACCATTGAACATTCCCCGCACAGTAAGAGAACGAACTTCAAAGCCTCTGTTCCAGATGTAATGAAGCTCAGAGAGGTCAGACATCAGACTAACTTAGCATTCCTATGAGTCTTGATGTACATAATTCTTCAACATCAAGACAGTTACAGTTATTAAGTGACTGCTTACAGGGCTCAAAGCATTCATTCTGCAAGAACACTATCTTAGCTAAGAATGTAAAATTTTAAGATCCTGATTAGGAATCTAAGAACCAAAAAACACTAGGCATGTCTTAGCAAGTGTGCAGTCTTTCCAACACTACTATTCATCCATTTCATCAAAACAGTTAATTAGGCTTTTGTCTTTCTGTTTATTAAAATGCATCATAAAATAATCCATTAAGATGTGAAGTTCAAATAAACATATCCTCAGAAGTAAAGGAAGAGAGTAGGAGCCTCTCTTGTCATTTCAGTAGAAATACAGGATGCATAGACTATTTTTGTTACGGATTTCAGTGCTGCTTCTACAGCTTGGAAACAAACTAGACCTAGTCACCTAGGTGGAAATGGACTTTTTCTTTGCTCCTCCATCGTATCATCACTCTTGGTTCTCTCACTGACTTCTCTGCATTGATTCTGAATTTCCAAGAGGGTGTCTTTCAGCAATTTCCATGACATTCATGAATTTTACCCTTTTAGCTGTACCTCATATTTAACTTTCTCATCAGGAGAACAAGATGAAGGTAGTTTTATGGGAAATGTGCAATAGTCACTTTGGCTAGGGCTGAAAGTCAAAGTCTGATAAGGCCACTGAAGGGCTTGGATTTATTCCGACACAAATTCTAAGAGTTAAAAAATTACACATACAAATCTTACTACGGAAGTCATAAATGAATACAGCAGCAGCAAATTATTATCACCAAAAAAGCATTTTGGAGAGCACTAAAAAAGTTAATTGTAAATGAGATTTAAAGTGCTAGTGATTTTCAAGACCTACCTAGCTCTTCAACTCAAGGGATTACAAAATACTTCATATACAAACGTAGCAGCCATGTGTAGGAAGTAAGAAGTTCTGACAGAAGTTTTTATCACAGGGTGATGGCAGCTTTGCCCAAGAAATATTTTGGTTTTCAGTTTTCAGTTTTCAGAATGGATTTTTTAAAATTTGTTATTGAAATCTTCATTTGATACAAATATTCTTGAAGAGATAACATGCCCCTATTTAAATATTAGTAGTAACTCCAGCACATACATACATTGAGTTAGTAATTTTAGTATTAGAATCCTGTCACTGAAGTCAGCAACATCCAGATTATAAAAATACGTTAACAGAAGAGGAAAATAATTAGTTTTAATGTTTCTGTTAACAATGAAAGTATAACGTAATAAATGAAAATCTAATGATGAGGTTCTTGCATGCTCCACAGAGATTCTAAATGCATTCTAACATTTATTTATTCAGTAAATTTATCCAATTATCTTCTCACCTAAGAGAGTCCTCTAGGCTTGTGTGCAATTAATAAGAAGATATAGGGATCATAATTTAATCTAATTTAAAAACCCATTTCATGGATAGAATTTATCCCTTCCCTCCATCACCTAAAAAGTTTAAGACAGATGACTAGTATCAACATCAACCTCACTCCAGATGAATTCTAAAATGTGCCACAATTATGAAGAATGAAAAAAAATAGGGATAAAAGAGATTTAAATTAAAAAGATTATGGAGAGACTAAAATAAGTGTCTAAGTTATATAGTCAGCTTGCAGCTGACTGGAAAAAACATTAGATGTGTAAACACAAACATGCAGAAAACTTTTTGCATACTTCTCTTAACCTATCAAACATAGACAAATGTTATCAAGAAATGTCAATGATCTTTATTCAATTTTGGTTTCATTTGAGAAAAGCATTTCGTAACAGAAATAGCTGAAATACTTCTAAAGGTATTTCTACCTGTAGCAAATCCTCCATTATAAATTTAATAATTTTAAAAAACTGAGCTATGTACATCCTTCCAGAAATGCTTAAATAATACAAAATACTTTGAAATCTTTATAGAATTAACTTAAGGATCTAAACAATTTCTGTAGTCATCACCCTGACTCAACACAAATTTACATACAGAAACATGGTTTAAAATTCATCATCTGTGCATATTCAAGTAAGACAAAAAAGTACATACTTAAAAATATCCTATTACCCAATGGACGGAGGCAGGAATTGAAACCTCTCACTAGCTTTTACAAAACCAAGGGTTTTTATGAATAGTGTCCACTGCAAGGTTGAAGGAATAGCATTGCCATAACACAATTTCCTTAAATACTCATTTTCCATTCACTGCATACCTATTTTGTTTCTTTCTCTTCATTATTCTACACTTCTCACTTTATCATTACAAAGACAGGAAAAGAAAAATCACCTCAATTACATCATGGGAGCAGTAATTGGTTGTTAAAGAGTACAATTTTTTTTGTCACTAAGAAAAAAAGGTTTTGTAAAATCACACTAACTATGAACTTCCCTTGTGTTCCCAGTAATTCTAGAATTTTTAAACCACTTTCCACTGATATAGGTGAGTCCTGGAAAAAGATATTTTACTCCTTTTAGAGGAACTTTAAAGGAAATCAACAATCAAAGGCAAGAGATGGTTCTTGTAGGTGAGGTGCTCTAGTATGAGTTCACTTCATATTAGACCTCTGAGTCCACTTTAAGAAAAGGAACCATTTAAGTTTGACGTTGCACCTTACAGGAAACTAGAAAATTTAACCATCAAGAAAAAACCCAATAGCAAATCACAGTGCACTTCTACTTTTTTGGTGTTGGTGTTTTTTGTTTTTTTTTTTTGTTGGTGGTGTTTTGGTGGGTTGGATGTTTTTTCTTCTGGCAATGAGAAGTAACAGATTAACAGTCAATAGTTTGAAAATAGCACTCCAGGAATATGCAAAAGAAGGAAAAGCTGGAATATATTTAGCATTTACACTTAACTGTGTAGACGATGGAGCTGTTACAGAATTGCTGTCCTCAAGTATCAAATAATTTAAGGTTTTTGGCATTGTTATACGTAAATGAAACATGGATTCTCAGACAGAAATTACAGCTGTATAATGGCAAAGAGAGCAACAAAACTTACATCCTGACATCACAGTGATCTACTTTAAGGTTGAAACAGCAGATCCTTTCTCAATATACCTCTTTAATGAATATTATCACTTTGGTATTTTCTTGGCATTTGTAAATAGCTGTTCACAGAAAACTATCACAAACATGACTAAAAAAAAAAGAAAATAACTACACTTGACTAGAAAATTGGGTATTAGTTACACTTCTGATCACAAGATTTGCCAGGGGCTTTAATTAACCACCATTCAGGCCAGTCAACATTCCACATACTTCTGAAGCTTTCAAACAGATTATGATACCAGCGGTAACTACGATGAGTCACCTTGTTTTTACTAAAGTAGAACAAGCTGTTATAATCACTTAAATACAGAACTGGACAACACAGGTATTCCTTTTTCATCTTAGGGTTTTCTGGTGATACTAGAAAATTTCTTTGTTCCACAGAACTGTCACATGTGAGTCCACAGTAAATACAGAATTTGGGGTCTTTTAAGTTAAGGTATTTATACCATCTCAACATGCCAGTTAGTTACTTTGCAGTTCACTTAGGTAGATGATTTGGAATGTGGAGAAAGTCACGGTCTTGACACCTGTAATGTGGTTAGAAGTGAGGTAGTTTAAAAGAGAGACACCTACATTTCAAAAAAGGCTAGTAGGGGTTTTCCATGTTCCCAAGCAGAAAATAATCTTCTGAGGAACAATCTACTTCTTAGAACTCCAGCATTAATCAACTTATTAATTTATTTAACATGAGGAAAGGAGAATTTTACTTAATTGGAGGGCTTATCACTCGAAAAAGCTGTAAGAACACAGAAGCCTAAGTGTATCAAACAAGATTCCTATGTTTCTAATAGCAGGGGAACTTTCCTCCTCAAAATAAAGCAACAATATGAAAAAATGACACATTATATGTGTGGGAATACAGATGAACAGAAAAGTATTTTCTCCACGGTTCTTAAGTTTAAAAGCAAATATAGAAGAATTGCAAAGTTAGTGTTTTTATTAAGTATAAGTGCAAACTCAAATTTTGATATGCAAGACTGATCTTCAAGAGTTTCCAGTGCATATATGAAATGCCCATGTCTTAGTAAATCTTACCACAGTGACAGGTAGGAGTGTCATTAAAAAGAAACCCATGTTGACTCACATTAGCATTTTATTTTGACTCAGGACATCAGTTTCGAACAAGTTTCCTGGTCCTCCCCACTGAAACAGCTTTGATTTCCACATTGTGGAGTCACCCATCTCAGAGTCTGCAAACTGAATTCCTTTTCGAGAACCCAACAACCCCTACAATGTGCTCTAACCACTAAAAGGCATTCAGCATCCTTGGGCCCGTTCAGCTGAACTAGAATTAATCTGAAGTCAAGCCCCTTAAACTCATCATGGATATCAAGTCCTCTGACCCACCTCATGTGCTCTAAAATTACCCCCGTTGTTTCGCATCATCACTTAGAAATCACATTTTTTCAGTCCTCAGGCAATGCTATTTCTTCAGTAGTATCACCACTGCAATTTAGGAGTTATACATAAAAATTAAAAGCTTTAATAAATGTGTTCCTATGCTTAAGGTAACAACATTTTAACTGATTACTACTTGTAATTAAAAATTATTTTGAGCAAAGAAGGTTCATCTAGTACTTCCTTTGAGTAGATGACTAGGTAGCACAGTCAATTAATGAACTGATCTCTTCCTTTAAAAAAAAAAATTGTATTAAACAACAAACTAAATCCAAAATAAAAGACATATGACAAACTTAACCTGAACAACTTTGATTACTGTCCATAGTTTTACATTACCTCATAGTTTACTACAGCTAATATTCTAAATCCACAAAAAGTAAGGAACGGGTGTTACAGAACATGAAAGTAAGACTGCTTGTAAACAGGCAAAAAATCAACCACAGTTTCTTTCTCCATATGAACAGAATTATACATTTGTATAGACAATATATTTTACACATGGAGTATGAAAGACTGAGAGGAGACAGTAGTAAGAAAAGAAGTATGTAACAAACACAAATGCTTATGACTGCTCTCTATCCAAACTTCATAAAAACTATTATTGAAGTAATCTTACAAGATGATTTTCTACTTTCTACTAAATAAAAAAACCCTGAAACGCTGAAACAGGTCCAGAGTTTGACCACTGCTACTGCACAGTATAAAATCCACATTCTTGTTATGAAATGAATAATTATGTTTGCTTGTCTCTAAAGGATTGTAGGAGAAATACCAAACTTTCGTCCTGTTACTGCATTGATAATGGGGAAAATTTACTACCAGAATTAAGTCTGTAACTTCATTTAACGAGTTTGTACTTCAATTTGTTCTTTGTAAGCACAAAGCTAGTCATTCCTCTTACCTACACCTCCTAGATATAAACACTGCTATACCTTTAGATTTTTGTATGTTTTTTTAAAGATACTTACTGTTCTAAGAGTTGATCGTATTTTCTTAAAGAATCTTTTTCAGCAATAACTGCTCTTTCTTTTTCAGCAACAGCATTATCTCTTGCTTCTCTCAGATTTCTGAAGGAAAGAAAAATTATTCTGTTAAGAATCTGTTAGAAAAAAAGACTGCTTTGCTTCATTAATTACTGCTCTCTGATCCAAACTTCAATACTACATTCTTCAACTCTCATGGAATGACAGAAGGGTCTGTCTATCTATTCACCTATTTATTACAGAGGCTTTACTTCTGGTTACTTTTATATATATATACCAGCAAAGCTTCCAGTTCTGAAATTCTAAAAAACAATTATCAAATCACCTGTTCATACGTGGAAACATATATCTCTAATTCTTCTAGAATACTAGAACTAAAAATTACTTATTTTTTGCAGGAATTAAATAAATTCCAACGATTTTGCTTGGTACTTTGGTAGTAACTGCAGGAATGCTGTCCACCTAGCTGAGATGATTCACAACTTTTATGATAGAGCAAGGAAAGTTTAGGTGAGCATAGAAATCCTACTTCCATATACAACCAATTGTCTAGTTACTCTGATAGGATATTGCATATCATTGGTGTCTCCTGGGTTCTATTGCTGGCAGCATTTTTGATCTGCAAAGAACCATAAAATAACATTTTATTACAATCAATTGATACTTTTTCTTTTTTTGTTAACCAAGAATCAGTCAAGATATTCAAACTACCTCAATTATTATTTCACAAATGAGAACAGCATGATATTTAGACTAAAACATACAGTATCTGTGTTAAAAAACTGGGACTAGTTATTAATAGACTGTTATGCTGCAAACTACAGATTAACACTGCAGTAGACTGTACTGAGGGGAAGCCCTGCTTAGATACTCTAACCTCTGTGTCCAATATTTAGTGTAACACAGCACCAGCCAATTTGCCAGAGCTAACAGCGGTTGTTGAGGATCAGACATCTGTGTTATGACTATTTTTAAGGATTTTACTCTACTGCTGGTTTGCTTCTATGATGAACATTCACCAGCATTCGGAACATATTAGATGATCTTACAGATTCCTTTCAATTTTGTTTTATCTAAAAGGAATCCTATTCATATGCTACAAACGTGAGCAAATCCAAGCACAGCTGCAAGGCAAGCTAAAGCCATGGCAAGCAGCAATGACAAGGGGGTTTCACTTCAACACCCCATTCTTCATCTAAACTAAACTGCTAATGTGGATGCAACCCAGATCTTCCCACTGAAGTTTTTTTTTTTTCCCCTCTCTCCACAGCAACTTTCTGACTTAAGTCAAAGTGCAATTAGAGTCTCAGACAAGTTTTGAAGAAATGTGAAAAGTCAAGATATAAAAGAAATAGAAAATTATTAAGCCCGTGTAAATGTTAACCTAGGTCATTGTATCACACTAAAGGTATATAATTTTTGGTTTAAAGACTATTTTCTAGAATAAAAGTTATCAGTGGCACTTTTCTGAATTCAAAGTAATTCATACAAACAGGAAACAGTTACTTGGAAAAAATCAACATCAGAATTATGTAGCAGTTAACTGGCTATTAGAGAAAGACAACAAAATTTTCTTTAAAAATTGAGTTACTAGGCAGAATTTAATGCAGAAATTTAGTGCAGAAATTCAGAGACTGACCTTAAGATTAGATTCTTTAAAACTGACTCATCCAAAAATATGGAAACATGGCAATAAATTTCATTAATTTATTAACAATATTTACATTAGAACATTAAGACCACAACATTAAGCATATTATGTCTTAGAGTAGGAGTCCAGAGCTGTATCCTTAAGACTAGAGCAGTGGAAGTGGGATAAAAATTAAACAGTAGGAGAGATACAGAGACTCATTTAGAGAATAAACTATTTTGCTTAGCTGAACAACTAATCAATTGAAAATGCAATAGGAGGAAAAAGGACACAAGTGAGGTGCTATTCAACCAACAAGAAAACAACCACAGAAGTGATGCAACTTCTGTTGAAATACTCTCTTTCTACAGAGCCAGGGAACACACCAGTGACGCTGCCAGTTTTCAGCTGTGTGACTGCCATTTCAAAGGAGGTGAAACACCTACCCAAAGGCTGCACATAGGGGCCTTACCAGGTATCTAGCCAGGCTGTCACACAAGTGAAAGTAACCTTCTGAAATGGGACAGAAATGCTACCTAGAGGATCAAGAATGGGCATGGGGGAAAAAAAAGGTGGGATGAGGACAGGGGAGGCAGCAGCTCCTGGGCATCTTTATTAGGTTTTCAAACAAGCGTCTTGGCAACTGCCATTTATTGCACTTTGTCACCTCCCTAAACTGTTCTAGAATGCACAAACTGGATTCTAGTCAGATTCAACCAAGTCAGAAAAGGTGCTCAGGGAAAGCTTCTCACATGCTCAAAACTACTAAATTGTGTTTGATCTATGGGAACAGACTACAGCTAATCCAATATCAAACCTCTTGCAGACATTCACATGCCCTGTGAATTCACTCATGCTTGCTAATGCAAACATAGCCCATGCTTACAACAACCATACAAGTGAAACTGATGCCAAAAAACTTAGGCATGAAAGCATCACCTTTCCATTAGTGGCCCCCTCCCATTTTAATTTCTTGAACTGATTCATCCAAGTGTAAAATAAATGCCAATAAATTCAAAGGAACTATCAAGCACATGAGGCTTGGCAAAGTATATGAGCAACTGAGTATTAGATTAGCTTAGCTGTAATACCATTCCATGCTTTGAGCAGGAGGATGAAATCAGCATCTAACCTTATTTTCAGCCACAAACAGCATCTCATCACATTACACAAATTCACTGCAAATTGTTTTGCTCAATTTGAGGTTCCATTTGTCTTACCATTGAGGCAGATTGCCTTATGGTGGAATTTTTTAGTATTTTATAGAAAGAGCATATGCTAGAAAGCCTTTTTTGGTTTTTTTTTTTTTTTTTGCAAAACATGTAGGCAAATCTAAGGGATTTGCATTTCAGAAGTAATTATTTCAAAATGAGGAACAAAACTTCTGTAAAGCAGTTCCAGACACAAATGAAATATCTTTCAGTAGCTTTCTCAATGATATATAGACCCTTGTCAAATTTCCACAAGGAGTGCATGTTTAATTTCATACTTGGTAATTCAAAATAGATTTGCATACAGGAAGTGGTGTGGATGTATATGCGTGTGCATGTATTTTACTCACACTTGCAAAACTACACAATGATGTAATTGTTTTTTAATTGGAACCTTTCCATTGACTGAAAGACAGCAGAAGTCCTGTTCTTTTTCCACTCTTCCCAGCAGTAACAAAACTACCTATTAGAGGAACAGATGCTGATGTCACAAATATCTTTTTATTACTGTCATTTCCTTCTCCACATGACACGTTCAGGACATCTACAATGAAGTTAAATTATTAAGCACTCCTCCCATTTTAAGGGAATAAAATGAGCAAAAAATAAGCTAAAAAAGAAATTCAGTGCCAAAGGTTCAAATCTCTTAAATCCCTAAAGGCTTACGTATGTGCATGTAATTCCATGGTATTCATCTAGATGGCACACATACAAACTCAGTATGCAGGTGTTTGCAGGACTAGAATGTTCTTCAAAAGAGAATTTTACAGTAATTTACAGGAAATAAATGCTTTTTCTGAATTGCAATGCTCTAAAATTCTCAATACAGTTTATTTCATAAAGGCCTAAGTCTTGTCTCTTTTGGGTTTTTTCTGCCTTATTTTCTGCATCAACACCTTCTCTTCTGGATTCCTGGCGCAGTTTCAAGATTGCCCCTACAGCATGACAGGTAAAATGTCATTCTGTATTAATTAACTAACACTATACATCTGAACAAACTTCAAACCACCAGTGTTTATGTAGAACATGAATTTTAATAATCCTTTTCAACTGATGTTGGACGTCCATCATTTAGTAATAAATATAACAACATATACTTACTGTACAAGAATAATTTCATCTTAGTTTTTACAAGATTCCCATCAGTTTTACCACTGAACTTAAATTCTTACATTTTGAACACCTCTCAAGAAGTCAGCCAGCTAGGATTATACCTAAGCACAAAACAGTGCTTGGTCATTTCTCCCCCAGTTAGGTTACTCCTACACCTTACCTACCTGTTTTCACGTTCATACATCTCTTTTGAAGTGCTTCTTAGTTGCTCAATTTCTTGATTTGTTTTCAACCTTATTTGTTCCAACTCTTCCTGGAGTCTCTTTTCATATTCTGCTTTATAGTGGTCTCTGGAAATAAATATATTGCACTGGTCAAAATACCAAAACTTCAGGTACAGCTTTACAAGAGCAGAGTTCTTGATTTTACATTTTATTTCAATCTTTAGTCATTTACCTCTCAATGACTTAAAATACTTATCAGCCTATGCTGATACATAAATTAAACAAAAATCAACCAGGAATAAATAATATTTAACTGTGAATAAGCAGAAGTTTTCTGCACACTGATTTAAAGTTTTTAAAGTAATTTAATATTGATTAATCACATAACATTAACATTCTTCCAGAAATTGTCAGCCTCTACTCAAGTGCTCATATTAAGTAACCACGTAACTGCTCACTTTCTTCTTCATCTCTGGGTAAGGACTGATTAACTTACTGACTTGCAATGCTGCCATGCCACTAGAAGACTTCTTTGTATACTATTTGCTCCTCATATGAGGGGGAAAAAACATCACAAGAAACATTGAAGATTAAATGCAGTGGAGATTTGTGAAGTCAAAAAACCCCAAGATTCGGGAATTTATCCCATCAATGTGACATATAAATTATTTAAAACACAAAGTTTTTAAGCAACAGATATCAGAAGATATCAGGACAAAAGAATTTCATTTCAGAGAAGTATTGACATCTTTTTATAACTTTGGAAGCTCATGACAGATTGTAGGGAATCTCATAAAGAATCTCTCTTACAAAAATAAGTGTTGTAAGCACTCAATAGTTAGGGAATGTCAAGATTTTACAGCATCTAGTTAATGTTCAAGAATAGTCGATCAGCAATAAAGCAACTGGTAAAAACCACAGGTTTGGAAACAAAAGCATATTATCAAGATAACTGCATTTACAACTGTAAAAGGTTTTAGACTTCATTTGATTTCCAATCATGTGATAGCCCATAAATTTTAGAAATCAGTATTTGAGCTGGTCAAAAACTCCCTCACATTAACTAAAAGCCGCAAAATATTAAAATGGAGAATGCTTGCTGTCCAGGTTTTCCTGTTTTCTTTTTATTGAGACACTGAATTTCAGTTGACCCTTCAAGGTAAAAGTAAACTTATTTCTTCTCCTTCTTCAACTGCGCCACACTGTAGCAAATACTGTATGAGGTCCTTTTACACAATAAAGAGGTTTATCATAAAAAACCCCAAAAGAACATGATTTTTTAAAAACACCATTTCAGAGTAAGACTTAAAATTTTATTTAAAATACAGAAGTTCTGGGTGAACATAGTTCTGAGATAGAAACACACAAAACAAATTTAAAAAACTTTGAGTGACTGCATTGAAAGGAAAAATAGAATTTAAAATTCTTCTGATATGGGCTGGAGCTCCATAACTGATCATTTCAAGAATGGCCTTCTATTTTCATTTAGATAACAATTTTTAATTGCCTATCAGGAGAGTCATATTACCACACTTCCTCTTAGTAATACAGGACACAGGATTTATGGATAGACACTGAAAAAAAAAAGTTTGTTTTATAATTTACTCAGCAAACCTAAGAGCATAATTGCCATAAACTCCCAATGATGAAGTTTACTTCCACTACTATGGTCTTATATCAAAGGTTTAAAAAAATGTTTGTGATCCATATTATGACCCAAGAAAAGTGTTCTGCTTCTAGTTACATAAATATGGATTAGCTTTCTGAAAAATAAAATTAATTAAATTGGATTTGTGCAAGAAACAAGGGAAAACAGTTAAATAACCTGTCTACAGATAGAAGTGAACACACAATAACTTGCCTGGATGCAACATATTTTTCATACATTTCTTCCCTAGCTTTTTTGGCATCCTCTAGCTGAATCTGGAGTCTTTCAAGACGATCTTCTTCATGTGCACAGCGAACACTGAGCTCCATGTTCTGGCGATTAAGGTAATCTTTATCTTTTTGCAACAAGTTGAGGGATTGTTGTATGGTTGCCAGCTATAAAAAGTATTAAAAAGAACACTTTAACACGAATTTCAACATAAGTATTTAACCTATGTACACATATTTGCAATTTAATTTCAGCTCTCTTCTGTGAAATTCCCTGAATCAAAAGACTTTATTTACACTTTAGTTTAAGTAAGTTGATGAAGCTTTAAGCTGAAAAAAGACTTTATTAACATTATAATTTTATGAGTTTTCATTATTTATTACCAGTAATTGGCACCTGAAGAAAAAGGTCCTTTCATCTACATCAGTATCTAAATAGTACTGAAAGTACTGAATAGCAACGGTACTGAATAGTGCTGTGGCAGAAATACTGATGGAGAATCTTGGGGCCAACCTGTCACAATGACTATGACATTCTCAGAAACAGAAGTGAAACGTTTAAGGGCACCAGGGTGATTACTGCTCCATAAAGAAATGGTAGAACTGCTAGTTCTGGGGCTGATGTATGGCATGATTGTTGTGGAGAGGCAATGCTCCAGGCCTGTCCCAAGGCCAAAGAGCTGGTGTTGCTACAGAAAGCTGAACTGATGCCAAAGTAGAAACAAGAATAAGTTGAGAACAGCCGCCTTTGTCATCAGATCAATCATGTTTACTACACCAAGAAGTAGTGTGAGAAAGAGTAGTCTCCATCCATTCAAGGTGAACAGAGTTTGAGAACAGCCAAAGAGCATAGGGGCACTGTTGCACGGTGGCTCAACTCCGTAATCATAACAAAACACAGTTTCATCCCCTTAAAGAATTTTGCCATTTAAGCTCCTGAGGATGCCACACGCCAAATTCAAAGAATAATAACTAATAACTTATCAGAAACACATCTCCTAAAGCTATGAAGACATCAGGTACATGGTTTAGATAGCATCCGCCTTTTCTAAGTCATAGAAGGACTAAAGGTTACTTAAGGAAGATACTGGAGACAAAGACATGGAAGCAAGTAGTTAAACAGATGAAAATTCATATAAAAACAGTGCTCTTAGAGGCATGCTCCTCTCCATCAGCCCCCTTGTTGAGCACCATACTCAGGGTGAAGTATAAATGCTTGTTCTATGCTTTATTTAAGAAAAAAAAGTAAACATGCTCTCTCTTCAAATAATACGTTATATGTATATCTATAGTGAACAGACATCATGGACTACTACACAAAGCAAGCAAGAAGTTATTGCTCCTATAAATACTCCTCCTCTGGAACAAGTACTGTGTAAAAACTTCCAATTGAATGCTCTTCCAGTCCAGGACTTGATACTGTATCAGTATACACAAAAACCAGGACAGACCTTCCAGGAGATTTAAGTAATCACAGTTTGAAGTGGTATTTTAGTTTAAAGCAGTGCTACTTTTATTCACTCTCTGATTAATTTAGTATAAAGTTAACGAAAAAAAGCCATTGTTGCTGCTATTCTCCAGTACTTGATGTGTACATACAAACTTGATGTACAGGCCAATACTTTTTTGGGCATTGTTGCACTCTGAGAACAAACTTCACTTTTGACGTCCTCTTTACAGTGCTAGACTGAGGAATAAAGAGACTAACAAAGCCTTCAGACTGATACCAAAGAGGTAGTTTCTAATAGAAACTCAGTTTTTTCCCTAACGTTTCTGAAAATCTCTACATCTATCCATAAAATTAGGCAGCTTTGAAGTGGCAGTTACAGCCACTACTTTATCTGTAACACTCATTTATACAGAGACACTAAGGAACACCATGTCTCCTGGATGCTCTCAGGTGTCGTCTGTCTCATTTACTCAGCTGCTGAAGTGTTAACACGTGAAGATCTTCCATATTATTCTTGTAGGGCCCGGCTTCCCTGGCTGAACCCCTGTCTGCCCATGGGAAGTGGAAAATTAATTCCTTGTCTTGCTTTGCTTGTGTGTGCAGCTTTTGCTTTGCCTATTAAATTGTCTTTATCTCAACCCATGAGTTTTCTTGACTTTTCTGATTCTCTCCCCCATCCCACTGGGATGAGCAAACAGCTGAGTGGGGCTTACTTGCCAGCTGGGGTTAAACCATATCAAGCATACTCACAGCATTCATCTTCCACTGGTAAATTTTCCCCTGGGGCCTCCCAGGTTCCTGAGCTTATTGGCAGAGTTCAGTCTGTCTTTGCTTCAGCCTTCTAAGTCACATACCTAGGAAAATGGCACGTATGTAATGGCTAGGAAAAAATGGGAAGCACTTGGCCAGTGCTGAGGGAGATAGATAGGTAATGCTGCTGTGAGGCTGACCAGCTGTTTGAAGTATCATAGCAAGTGACCAAGGCTTCTGATTACCAGAGTCCTCCTTCAAGGAGAAGCACTCATTTGGGTTGGTAAATCTCATCTCAGTCCCTGCAAGGATTATGAAGCAAATCCCGCTGAAGCTATATCCATGCAAATGGAGGAAAAGGTGACTGGGAAAAACTAGTAGGAATTTACCAAGGCCAAACCTAGCAAACCTGACCAAAACGTTAGCTCTGTGGACGAGGAGACCACTGTCCATATCATTTACTTGACCTTTTGCATGGCTTTCAGCCACCTCCCATAACAGCTCAATGGAAAAACTGGCACAATACGGATCAGATAGACAAACATCAGTTGAACAAACTGAACATGGGACAGAAATGTGTCCTGACAGCAAAGAAGGCCAAGTGACTACAAGGCTATATTACGAACAATGCAGACAATGGGTTAAAGAAAATTATTATCCTGTGTTCCACACTTGTGAGACTATATTTGGAGAGCTATGTCCTGTGACATGCATGTCCTAAAGACATGCATTAACATACTGGAGCAAGACCAGAAGAGCTCTACCAAGATGGTCATGAACTGCAGCACATGATGTACAAGGGGTTTAAAGAAATATCTGGAATTTTTACAGCCTTCAGAAGAGAAATCTGGTTGGGGAAAATATTATTGTTATCTTCACCTATCCAAGTGGAACACATAAAAAGAGCCAGATTTTTGGCAGTACATAAGATTTGTGACAGGACAAGATGCACAGAGAAAAGCTGCAGCAACTGATAAGTTTTTACAAATGCATTTTCACAAGAGGGCAGACAAACACTGGAACAGATTGTCCAAAAGGCTGTGGAATCTCCATCCTCGGAGACAGTAAAAACTTGACAAAGCTCTAAGCAACTTGACCTAATCTTGCTCTGCACTGCAGGGGCAGGTCAGAGCAGCTGGTTCATTGAGACCATTCTAATTAAATTATTCCATGATCCTGACAAACTTGATTTAACAAAGAATCAAATTCCTGAGGTGAAAAAATACACAATTACTACAGTAAGAACTTTATGTTTACCTCTTTTGCTAAGTCATTTCTTTCTTTAGTTTGTGTTTTGTATGATGCCTCTAGTATTTCATGTTTTCTTCTGAGTTCTGACAATTCATGCTCAAATACATCACGTTCACTGTGAAAGCAAAGTGAAACTATTAGATGCATAGTGTAATGAACAAGATTCCTGTGCCTTTTTAATTTCTCAGCCTTTTTCTAGTTCACCACACTGACCTCTTCCAACCAGTTACTCATAGAACAATTGGTTATAATCTTAACCTTTTATAGTTATTAATACCTGCAACAGTATCATATTATATGAAACAATTTAAGGTTATTTAAATACTCAGAAACAAAGAAAATTCTACAATACTCAAGCTCCCATTCTAAATTATTTCATTCTTCTCCTATTATTCTTCTTCAGTGTAACTTTGGGCTATACATTTCTCCTCTTAGCAATCAACTTTAAGCACCCTTTTTAATTGTTTTAGCTTTAACAAGTTTCTGATGCTGTTTCCCACGACATTCTCTTTAATCTTTTGCAGACATGGAAGTCCAATGAAAAAGTGAAGCAACTTCATTCCCATCTTCCTAACAGAGCAGAAAGCAATGTATACTTGTTCTCAGTAGGTACTGTCTCCTGCATACAGCCCCTTGATACCAGAGTGGGTTGTCATGTTTAAAATACACGACATACATGACACAGCTGCAAAAATTGTGCTGGTGTCCTGAGCAAGAGTGCTTTCTGCATGCACAAAGAAGCATCGCTACATCCCCACTCTCACCCTCTCAGAACAGTGAAATGAATGAGCCAGTATGAGCTCGCAGTTTAGAAAAAAATCTAACCAATATTATATTAAACATAGCGTAGCTTTAAAACTGAGATAACTTGTAGTACAGCAGAACTAGAAGATTTGACAGAGAGTTTTTTAAAGGCAGAAACAAGTCTGGAAGTGATTTACTCCTGCAGTGCTCCCAAATACCCTCATGCAGTTATGCCAACAGAGCTCTCCCCTCCCCTTCGTCTGTGCCTACCCAGCTGAATACAGCCTGCTCTCTCAAATACAGTTTTGGCACGTTCATTCATGCTTTTCTCAACTCAAGACTATTTTAAACACATGCTGTTAAACACTGGGGCCATTCACATGAAAGTTATTACAATCCACTTATTAAGATGCAGTTGCACATGGCAAGCAAACCATAGCACCAATCCATCCTATTTGCAACAAGAAGCCAGACAGATTCCAAGGTTGTTTTAGTACATATAGCTGTGAACCAAAAATGCTGTGAATCCAGAAGACAGATTCTCCTTCAAATGACTTAGTGGGCAAAGTAATTTGTGTCAGTAACTATGCCTGAGTTCATTCCATATGAACAACTAAGGAGCTGACAGGGTCTTTTCTATTAATAATCTCCATTTTTTAGTCTATTTCACAACAAATGTGCCAAAGACCAGACTTCTTGCACTCGCAATCACACCGAAAAAGCCATTTGGAAGCTTGACATCTATGAGTATATTTACTCATATTATGAGTATATGAATCAAGTATACATCTACGAGTATATTTACAAGAAGTCTATTTTCACTATTTTGCAATGGCGTTTTGCAAGATGGATACTCAAAACATTGGCTATAACAGTACAATCTGTATTTTAAAAAAGCTAGACACTGGAACTTCCTGCAGTTAAACCAATTCATTAAGGTAATCCTAAAATAATCTGACAGAGTTCTCATAACAGCCCTTGCAAATTTATCATTTCAAGGATATCTTAAGTTGTAAATATTAATTCCCAAGGTCCTGCCTTCCTAATTCATGCTGTAGGCAGCACAGAGCAGAGCATAGGGCCTTTTGTTAGATCATTGCTTTTAAACTACGAATAAAAAAAGAGTACTTGTTCCAAGATGCTTGCTATCAATAGCTCCCACTTCCTTAGCTGCAACAAGACTGCTAGGCTCTTTTGAAAACACAGTAAATCTGAAAATATAAACTTTTAGGAAGATAATTTGGTGCACTGGTTTTCAGAATGTTGTTCATTTTATGTCTGCAATATACTACAGCAGGTAATTGAACCATTAGAGTACAAGGTAAGAGAAAATATCTGAGGTGCGTGTAAGTCAAAAATAAAACTAAGAACTCTAGTCAATCGAGGTTGATCTTTATTAACATTTGTATGTTAGTTGAGTATTATAGAATGAATTATAGACATACTTACCATTTTACTTTATCATAGTTCTCTTGTCTGTAATCACCTTGCTGAATCAACTGCTTGGTATCAGCCAGTTCCAGTGTTAAACGCTGGCATCTGACCTCAAGCTCTGACCGACTCCTCCTCTCATCTTCATAGCTCTAGGAAGCGAGACGTTTTGAAATGATCACAGCTACACTGACATTTACTTAAAGTAATTACCAACTAAGTTTTGTGAAAACCTCTTATGAATATTCAGGCGGTAATATTTTCATTTGTCTCAGTATTTGGAAATTTAGCACATCATAAAGTAACCAGCTATATCGATACTCAACTTATATTTATCTTTATTACAAATATTTGATTAATGTACCTATTTTTTCCAGTGCATTTGTCCATTAGCACAACTTCCACGACCTGTAACCCTCATATATACAGCTAGTGGCCTGCAAACCTATCCTAGGAGCATAGAAGTCACACCACCTTTACAACAGTTTCAAACAAGTGAAGATACTTATGAAGATACTTGCTAGTTGATTTGAAGAAAAAGAAAGGATGGTTTGTTCAGCAAGTTTAGCAAAATCTGTCATTATGTGAAAGATTTCAGCCAGTTACTCCCAAATTGTAGCTATTGTATCTGGTAACTTATGTTTGCTGAAGCATATCATGGAAAGCTTTGGTGGAAGAAAACAAAATAAATTAAGAAATTTACTTAATGGTCCATCAGCATTAATTTCCATTTTCCCTTCTTTTTCCTCCTCTTATACTTTTACAGATTATTCTGGAAACTAAAACAACAGAAACATAGCAAGAGAACACCCGGAGAGTATTAATCTTTTAGAAGACTAGATATTCCTTCTGAAGATCGACAGATTTCCTAATCACACTCATTCCCTCCAACTCTCCACAGGAATAGCAGACTTTTATACCTTAATCCCCAATCTAGACTCTATTTTGCAGTTTTCTGCTAGGTAGGTACTTATTTCAGAAGCTTATCTTACTTACTTGTCCTAAATACAGTACTACTTAGTAATTTATTCACAAGAATGACCAAAATAATAATGCTCATTCACTTATACAAGGTAAAGCTGATGGACTACAAGAAGAGTTGCTCGTTAAAAATTTGAGAATACCCTTGGGCATCTAGATTTTTTCCATATACTATTTCCCAGAATACTGCTGAGTTCAGTTGTTTATTGCTGTGATTGATAGCAAGCTCAGTAACAGATGCTTGATAAACAATAATTCTATCTGGTTATTATGAATGCACACCACAATATTATTAAATGAAGGTGAACACAGCCTTAAAATGTCATTACTAAACCAAGAATTTAGCCACTGCAAATTACGTTTATTTTGCAGTAAAAGACACTGTATGAGTGTATAATTTTTCAAAATTGCTGAAAGCCATGCTTTATACAGTTATAGGAGGATAACTGTCTAGCTGGTTTTTAATAGAGAAGAAAAGTTTAGGGCAACAGCATACACGGAGTATATGACAAGGACACTGATAAACTTCACAGACATCATCAACTGAAAGACTGACAGAATGCCTTCTTGAAAAAACACATCTAAATACTTGTAAGACACTACAGAAAACTCCCTAATCTACTAAACATACTGTAAGTATTCTGTTGATAAAAATGAATTTTTTGTTTTATATTTCACAGACCTACTTATCTTCATTTTTACTAAAATCACTTCAGGTCACAGATCACAAAAAAATCGCAAGACCCAGAGAGTTTTCATGAGGATTCTGGACGGTCTACCATTAAAAAACACATAATCTAAAGACATGATTGTTATTCATCCTAACTCATACTGGTATATATGGTTTATGTTTACCCTCATTAATGGATATACATTAAGCAAACTAACACTATAAAACACTCTTCTTTAATCCATTCACATGTCATTATTTATAAAGATGGCATTATTATAAAGTCTGTCAGGTATTTTTAAAAGGTGTTGTACACAAGTTAGCTAAAGTTTCAAATATGTAACATAATGGTGCAAGTACTCTATTAGATAGTGCAAACATGACTCATCTTGCAACAGGAAATGTTGGTAAGGGCACTTAACTTTTAAGTGCAAATTGAAAGATTAAGCTTAGAATACAATCCTTCTGTGGCTATCCGGTGCCATTCTCCTGCTAATACCGTGCTGGAATTCACACATCCTTCACTGAGTGAGCCACTGAAGCTCCTACAGTATTATCCATCGAGCAGCTAGAAGACAACTACCAAAAGTATAAAACTACATTGGTTAACCTCCGGACAAAGTTGTCATAGACAGCTTTAAAGCAACAATTAACAGAATAGCTAAATATCTGCAAAATCAGTTCCTTCTAATACCTGAAACCTAAACTTACTTTTCAATTGTTTTTAACAAATCAGTTATTAATGTCATGTTAATGTCATGCAACAATATGGTAATTCCAGGGAAGGTAAGTTAAATTCTGCTTTGGGAAAGTGATACTAAGACCTACCTTAATTATAGGGGTTTGTTATGTTTGTTTTTTTAAGATTCAATGTAATTCCTGAAGAAACACTAATTATACTGCACAGGTCACTGTGTTTCATCTACCTAATCTTAAGGTGTTGAAGTAGCATTTTAATCACATGAAGAAACATAACAAAGCAAGCTGATACCCAGTCTAGGCTGTAAATAGGCTAACACACAACCCCCCCTTATGTGTTATGCATATCTCCAGGTAGCACATACACAAGCTTCTGGACTTCCACAGCAATACATCTTAAAGACATACAGTCAAGCTGCCTGTGCTTAGGCAGAAGAAGCCTTGCTTTGCATGTGATGAAGTTAATTTAGTTTCTAACAATGTTCATATACCCTGAACTGATTTTAAGATCTCTGCAACAGAACAGCTTTATCTTCCCATTTATCTTCAAAATATAGCTTGAACATCTTGATGAACAGCTTTGTCTTGCTGCAGCAAAAAAGGGGCTTTTAGAAGAATCAAGATACAGAGCTCTAACAAGGACAGAAATTAGGTCCTGGAAGTAATACCAATAATAAAAAATAATAATAACTTAAGCAAGCCCATGGGCCTTAAAATAATTAAAGGACAAATTGAACTTCTTCACACTGAATGTGATTGTGATAATACTCCAAACACCTCATGGCTTTTCTTCAGGCTCCTACTAATTTTTGCTCCTGCAAGGAGCAGAAACTCAGACTGATGAGATGGTTAAAACAAATGAAAACCCAAACCCGTCCTGTGTGAGACACATAGGCAAACATTGCCTGAAGAAATTCTTGACAGAGCTGCCTAAGAGACCCAGTATTAACCAGTACAGGTGGTTTCTACAGGGCATTAGTCAGTCCCTAGTAAGAAGTGCTTCCATTTGGTTTAAAAACACTGTCCACAGATGGATGCTTCAAGCAAGAAAATTCTCAACCTGCCTGACCTGCATCACTTATAACCTAAACTGGTAGAGAAACTAAACATCTAATGGCAGACCTCACTTTAATGATATTAAGCTTCACTGCTACCCTCAATCTGGAATGAGCAGCAGTTTATAGCAGTCACTGAAATAAACACCTACCTGAATTTCAAGTGCAAAATCCAGGTGACATACTTTTTGAACTAAGTTAGTGACACATAATACATGATAGGGATTAGGTGATCTTTCAAAAAGCTTTTGGAGATAAGAAGATAAACAGAAACGCAGGGAATAGATTCATCTGCCAATCAAGCAGAAGCAGCACGACTTCTTTACACTGTCTACAGATAAGCCTGTGAAAGAAAGTGATCCTGCTTTAAAAATTCTTTTTAAAAGCATGACAAAAGCCAGCACTTTGCTCATATCCTAAGGTACCTACAGGTACCCTAGACAAATGTAAGGCTACTGTACTATTACGATGTGAAAACCAATTCCCTCCAGTTATTTGGATGAGATGCTGCTCCTTTGTAAAGATGACATTTTGCTTTAATTGTTTACACACTCTGCATCCAAAAATTCCTGGTCAATATACCATTTATTGGAATGCAACTGCCCAAATGTCAGGAAGAAGCTATACATAACTGGATAAATAAGACATCTCTTTAGTAACTTGCTATGAAGTTGGTAATCTGCTTGTAGATTGGAAATTGGTAATCCGATTGTAGATAGGTCACTATTTGCCACTAAAAATTATGAACAAAACTGTTGAGCTACTCCAAAATACAGAAACTCTGCAAGAAACAGATGACAGAAAAGCTTTGGAGTAAGTGCTTCTATAGCAAAAGAAAGTGGAGGAATAAAAAGTTTATTTCTCTGGATCTGAGTTTACTAGAATTTTCAGTGAAATATTCGCAGGTGAAAAGGATCCTTGAAATCATTACAGAGCAGTATAATTAAACCATCTCGTACTTCTGAACCACAGCTAGCAGTCAATGTGAGCCACAGCTATGTATCAAAAGAGTAGAAAGGTATTGGATAGAAAAGGAAACTTTCACAGATACGTTATTTCCTTGAGTCTTGGAAATGTTAAACTGCTGCCTCAAGCTCACAGTTACTGGTAGAGTATCTTCTTTGCAGCTGTTCTCCTGAACAATATTAACAATAGCGAAAAAAGTAGGCATGTATTTCACCTAAGACCAAGACCTCATCTGTCTCAAGAGAGTTGTGAACACCAAACAGTCAAGGCACTGCTTGAAAGAAGTGGTGTGAGGGGGCTGGGGAAGTGTTCTTGAGTGCAGTCTTTAGATATGCAAACTTTAGGAGAAACCTTGGGGATCCCAGTCCTTTTGGAGTAGCAACAACCGCCTCAATTTTCTAATACGCAGACACATCTAGTGCCAAGTGATCCTTTGAGTACAAAAGCTTAGTTTATTCTTTGAAGACTATAGATATGTTTTCCCTCCAGCTGGAAAACATTACCACAGAGAAAATTGTTAGTTATGTCTAGCAAAACCTGACAGCTACTAATCCTGATTCAGAGATGAGGCCTTAGAAGAGATCTTTGTCCTACACTTAACCAGCTTTGTCTTTAGGATAACCACAGCTTTCAGATACTCTCATGCTATAAATTTTATTGTAAATCCTGAAGGCAACTTTATATAAAAAATAACTGAAGAAAAGGAAGCCCTGATAAAACTGTATCAATACCAAATTCCACAAAAACATTGCCAAGAAACTCCCAGCCAGAAGAAGAAAGCAATACTTAATCTTCCGGAGGTATAAAGAAAAGCAAGATTTCCTTCCCAGACACTCTCCCAGCCTTGAGAGAAATCCACTAGTAGTAAATTACATCTGTTTGAGGGAAGGTTCTAACCACTTTGGAAACAAACAACTCTGAAAATAGTAAACTGATGTTCAGAATGGGAATGCACACATCAGAAGCTGGTTTTATTTCTGGGAAGCTCCTGGTAATACACCACTACAACTGGACTTCCTCCTCTATCTTTACCTCCAAGGGTGGTGGTGCCAACATTATTTATACTTGAAGTACTGAGCACTGTAAAAGGAGGACTAAAACAAGCCTGTACCATAGTTTAGTAACAAGTCAGTCAGCACTGCAGTACAACAACATGGCTTTCACCAGTTCCACTGCCTCCCTCCAGGCTGTGGCTGCTGTACCTGGAATGAAAGGAACTGCACTGGTCTAAATCACAGATGCAACAATTGTGTACAAAGAGCCACTAACAGCAGCTGTACAGCACAACCACTTACACTGACCACTTTAAAAACAGAAAACAGCAGAACAAATATCTTTTATCAGACCATGTTCCAGTGCTAGAAATCAGTCTTCACAAACCATTTTCTGCCACCAGTTGTCAGAAACAGCTCCCTACCCTACTGCGTCTGTGTTACAGATTCAGCAGCCTTTAAGGGCTAAGAGCAGCAACATACCAAGAGAAGTTTACAAAATTATAGAGTCAGCATGGTTGTCTTATTTGATTAATTCATTCCACATTTAAATTTTCTTAAAGTTGACTTAACCTATTAAGACAAGTTTGAATTTTCCTTCAAACTTTTTCTGTTCTTGGTTGGCTAGATAGACTTTCCTATGAGTCTAGAACAAATTGTCTCATATTTCTTATGACTTTATTTCAGGGTGAATACATATACGTGTAAAACTTACTCAAACCTAGTCTGTCAGCCACAAACAAACAGAAAAGCCAACAAAATCCTCCTTCCCCAAGACATTAACAGCTAACAGAAAGATCTGGGCTAAGCATATTTTTTTTGTTCCTTTCTATGTCCCAAAAAGAGGAAAGAAACCCATGATGAAACTCGTCAAGAAGAGCCCTAATTATCTGCAAGAGTAGAAAAAAGAAGGAATGCTTACTGTAGGAAGTAGCTTATTCTCACAAAAGAAAAAAAGAAAAAACACAAAAAACAATTGTCTTCAGTGATGACTGTATTTCAAACGTCTATACTACTAGTTTCCTAAAGAAGTTTAAACTCAGAACAGACTTTGTTGATAAACTACACAGAGAACAGAAATATTGCAATGATTAGAGAAAACTTAAAATTTAGGGAATACTGGATGGAAACCCAGAAGAAGGATTTGCAGAGTATAAATTCTTAAATAACAGGCAAGAAACTTCAGCAACTATATTTCATGTACCTTGAAAAAAAAAGAATGAGTGGAATACCAAAAAAAAAAAAAAAAAAAAAAAAAAACACAAAAAAAAAAAAAAAAAAAAAAAAAAAAATCCAGTAGAAGAAGAGTATAAGAGCTTAGGTAAGGCTCTGAACAAAATTTTATTTTTTACTGATAAATTTCCTTGCAATAAAGCTTGACCTTATTGAAGAGCTCAAATAAGTTACCCCAGCAGTACACCTTGAAATCTTCATAAACTGCACGAGATGCATAGGTATGTCAGCTCCGTGCACCAAGCACATTAGAAATTCTAAAGTACCCTCACATCCTGATGATACTCCTCTTACCTTATTATCTGAGGTACCTTGTTACAGTGACACTCATCAAGTCACAAGGCAAAACTTGAACTTGCCAGAATCAAAACACGAGACTCTTAAGTCTCTCCACAATAGAAAAGCACAGCACACTTCAAACGCTGAGGAACAGATCCCACCAGTGGGAAAGGTGGATACTGCCACCATGTGGTGCAAAAAGAACAAAATTAGAAGTCTATATTAAAGAAAGGTCACTGTCCCAAGAAAACTGTTTCTAGCACAACTTTAATTATTATCTACTATCTTGTTAATTTGCTTCAGCAAAAGTTAGTATAGATGTCAGTTAAACCTCAAAGGCTGAAATCCTCCTGTACAATTTTATTAAATCAAAGCACATTAAGTGTTATAATGAAGGAAAATGCTTATGCAAGACAAAATTAACAGGATTAGTTTAATCTCAGTTATGACCAGAGATGGTGACACAAATTAATGCTGAAGCACATAAATGCGTAAATTTTATTGACTACTTTCTCTAATTCAATCAGAATGAGAAATGAAAACACATGAATTTCACAAGATAAACTTCTATAAATAATTTCTCCTTTACACCTGATCATTCTGTAAGTAAATTTCACAGGGAAAAAAAGACAGTAACTAAAAGACATTCTCAGAAGTAGTAGAATGACAGTGTCATTTAAGTCCCTACTAGCCATGACCTAGATAAATATCCTTCGAGTACCTGAAACTGTTGTCCCAACTCCAGATTTATGCAGAACTAAGCTAAAATACAAATCACCCTAGCTATTATACATACCAAGACTACTATAAATATTCATGAATATGTTAGAAACAACATGCTCCTTATACTGTTTCGATTCCTTATCTCTTTAAAAATAAAAATTATAAATATTTATATAATTTGTTCCTCTACTTCTGGTGTTTATACCTCACCTGAAATCAAATTATCTTTTTCTTTAGTATAGAAACAAATAGGAATATTAAAATGTAAAGAATTGAAAAGCATAACAGAGAAGATGCAACTCCAACGAACTTTTAAAAATACATTTTTATAACATCAGAGCAAAAGGTGAAGCAAACGACTACCAAGACATCCCTGTCTCAAAAACTATACACTGAACCATCATGGTGTCTTCAGCCACTGCTGGGTGAATCTCCTGTCCAGCTTGCCCACCTTGAAATCTTGCCCTCAGAAAGCACAACACAGTTGGTAAGCGACTACCATCAACAGTCTCATGAGCAAACCTTGCAGGGTAGCCATAGCATAAAGTTAGCTGTTATACAAGGATACATACAGCTTATTTCCTCTGTCCCTCCCTGCCTCCCTCCCCGCAGGAATTTTTATATAGCAAAAAAGCTTTTATATCTTACACATCAATAAGGATTTGGAGAATGAGATTTTCGCAATATATATCTTTACAGTTTCTGAACTAAGGTAACTAAGGAGCACAGACCTCTGTCAGACACTTCAGTTGGGATCTGTACCCACTTAGTTCTTCTGTTAGACTCTCCTTTTTCATCTGTAGATCACTTAGCTCTTTTCTTAAGGAATGGACTACTTCATAGAACAGGACCTAGAAGAAAAAGGCAGATATTCAAAGCTGAAGTTGACAAAATTGCAATTGCAAAACTACAAACCTAAAAACACATCAGCTCAACATTTTATGACAATAATTTACCAAATTATTTCTAGGGCATGACATAAAGGTAAAGATTATATTGCTGTACAACTAAGGCAGCTTCCACTCAGGCTGACCAATCAAAAAAATACAGTTGCTAATGGACCACATGGTCCCATGCACTTCCTTGTGCCAAACCTAGAGCCTATTTGATTAACAGTGTAAAAAGTGAAAAAAAAAACAAACAAACCAAAACGAACAAAAACCCAAACAAACCAAAAACCTATTTAGTAATAAACCACATTAACTTCATTAACTTCCCCCATGCCAAGAAAATTTTTATGGGGTGTGTAGAAATGGAGAGATTTGTTTTGTTTTGTTTTCTGCCAGCTCAGTGTGCTGAATTTGCACAAAAAAAAATGCAAGACAAGCACAGGGAGCAGGAACAGCACATAACCAGGAAGAACCATGACACCCCTCCCCCCCCTTCAGCAGCAATAGGTTGCTGTATGGATTCAACTGCATCAGGAAACTAAAGCTCTGCAAGACTCGACTCTGCGAAATTAATGCCACAAAACCCCAAACTTCTTACAGGATTAAAAAAATTTAAAACCTGTAATGCATACTACTCTCTCTTCCCCCACTCTAGTCATAGGCATAGTCTCAGGCAAGTAAGTCTCACATTCACTGAATTTTTTCACAACTTTTCTACTGATCAAGAAAAAAAGACTAGAAAATACAGTAGTAAAACCACAATATCAGTACTAAAAAACAAAATGGGACAAAACAAAGAAGAAAGAGCTTTTTTGATATACACCCACATACACGTACACAGAGGCTATTACACCCAGATTAACTTGATACCTTAAAATGTTGCATTTCAGGGTGTGTGTGAAAAGAATAAATAATTAACTGTTTTCATGCAAAACCTACTGCATACCCTCTACCCCTAATGCTTTCTTTGATATATGATTAAAGAAGGAATACAGACAAGAAAGCACAGATTAAGTAAGCACTTAAGAGCAAGCTGTACTACACTTCCATGCAGAAGGAAGACGGGTCTCTATTTTGCTACCTGTAAATAGCAGAAGACAAAGAAAAGTTCCAGGTATATTTCATATAACTGACAGCATAATTCTAAAAAACACAGAAGCCATAGAAATTTGCAATGTAAACACAGGTGTAGTATGCTTTATACACTAAGGCAAGCGTGCAACTTGACTGAAAGATCAGTATTTTTAACTGTAGCATCTGATGATTCAATTGGTCATTTTTTAAGAAAAAAGTAACCTTGATTATCCTAATTGGTAACCATTTAAAGCATTGTGTTTTTTTTAAAACCACACCTACTTTTCCAGTAAGTTCTTGTATTTTTACTGCAATTTCCCTGGGAAACTTGTGCTATCACAACACGATTATTTCAACAACCTTAAAACAGATTTCCCCGTAGGAACCAGGTTTACATGGGATACAGGTATCAAGGATAAATGTATTTATACAGCCTTCCCAGGGAAAGATCATTGCATGGTAATAAGAAAGTGCAAATGACTGCAGCAGATGAGGGTGAGGTTGTAGCAGTTCCAACTGTTGCTGCTATTTATCTGGTTTGATAGCCAATAAACATTCATGCAACCCAGCAGTCAGAGCACACACTGCCTCTTGCCAACTCAATATGGCAGAAACAAAACTTACTGTAAAAGGGACTTCAGAAACAACTGCATCTCTTAAAAATTACAAATTTATATTGATGTGCTGTAACAGTTACCACTTTCTAGGCAATTTTAAAAAAACTCTTAGCATGTGGCCACCACTTTTTATGGAAAACTAGAATTAAGTAAAAAGGGGTGGGTGCAGAGGATGAAAACGTTGGCTTCTGTTAAATCAAGTTTTGTGAAAGCAGTTGCATCGGTTAACAACTGCCTTCTTAAACAAACAGCAACTGAGCTGCAGTTAGCAAAATGATACACCTGAAAGACACAGCAATTAAAATCAGTTCAAACAGAATTTGCAGATATAATTTTTTTAAAATTTGCTGAATTTTTTTTTACAACAGAGTACACAAGAGGTTCACTTTACTGAACAAACTGAACTGGTGCTTGGCAGCTGAATCATTTAACAGCCTGAAGCACTTCAAAATTTCACACATACTATTTCTAAAAGCATCTTAGAAATGACTAAAGAAAAATATAAATTTTTACATGTAAGTTCAAAACAAAGAAGCATGATTTTAAGCGAAAGATGCTTAAAATACAATTTTTCAGTTGCCATCATTAACATTAAACATTACCTAGGCTTTAACATGTCACTATTGCACCCCCTTGTGGAAGAACAGTGAAAAACAGCTCACATTTGCTTTAATTCCAGTATTTTAAACTTACAGTATCTCTATATACAAAATTTCCATTTAAGCTCTTCCTGCTGTTTGTCCAGTACACCCGGTTTCAAATAAAGTCTAAGCATTATATGCATGTTTACTTCCATCTTGAAGAATTGCAAGGCAGTATTTTATAATTGATAAATAGAAAAAAAAAGAGTGAAAATTTCTTGCTCAAGTTGTCTAAGCAGGACCCTTTCTTGACAAGGAAAATTTTACTCTAATATCTGTAGGCTATATTATTAGTCTGCACATAGATCTGGAGTCCACAATTTTAACTGCCTGAGAAATGCACAATTCCTCCTTAGGCAAGCAAAGCAGAAAGCAGCATTCCCTTTAAAGTCCTTTCCTTAGCCTTCGGGAGCCAAATGGATGCACAGACAGGATATGCAAAACACTTCTGCAGCCTCCCAACACCTGTATCAGCTGCATAACTCAAAGTAATGATAAACAACCACCAAGCTTAACTGATACCTTTATGTTCACACTAATCCTCTGCTAAAAGATGTTGAAAAAAGCAGAAAACAGCACCTTACTACAGTTCATCTTTAGAATGCCTTATCCAGAAAAGAGAAAGGTCTAAAAATGACTTCTTCAAAAGCAAAAGTAATGTGTGAAGAAGAAGGGGGCTTCACTGAACATTTAAGTAGAGGAGTTTTTGTCACAGGCAAAAATAACATTTACTGGTTGAACACAAGAGTAAAAGAAAAGGTTAAGGGTAGAAGGTGGATCCTACTCATCTCTCCCACTTCACATCTTTTTGACAGCCGTTTTCTGCTCACGAATTAAACCTACATTGTGCTGTGAGAACTTCACTTAAAGCAGCTGACGAGGTTACTAACTCCTGGTATCTATCCTGCCTGGTTACAGAGTCTTTTATACTGACTGTTAATCAATTCCTTAAGTCCTGAACTTCCTGCACACCAATTTCAAAAGATCCATTGACATGGGTTTCAGTTTCTGTTAAAAATCTGGTTTTTTCAACCATGGTGATGCAGGAATCAACAAAACCTCCTCAAATACTTTTGCAGAGGGCAGTGGGTACAGTAGACAGCTAGGGGGTGATGACCTAACAGGCCCCAAACTCCATGTTCTTGTTTATCCCACAGAGCCTTATGATTTTCCTAGCACTTTCAAAAGCCCAGCTTTTCAAAAGATGTTCAAAAGAACATGCGTTAGACAAGGGTGACAATTTTTACTTCTCTGTACATATCTAGAGCACATATACCACGACTTTGATCCAGAGAATTCATTCATGTAGCATTCATAATTCAACAATGTACTAAGGTTTTTAACACTGTAATATTTACAGCTTCCTTAATAACAAGCTCTAAGGTAAGTACAATGCTAATACTCTGGTGAATTAAGGTTTATATGTCTAAATCCTCTTCATCCTCATAAATCAGCTGGGATGCTCTGGACACATCCCACATTCTTTTTATTGCAAACGAGTACTCCGTGGCCTCTTCATATACCCACAAGCCATAATTAACAAACATCTTAAATCAAAAAAAATGAGTCTTAAAATACACTTTAAGGTACACTTTGTCTCCTGTGTTTAGTCAAGTAGGAAAGGGACATATGGAAAGCATAAGACAGAAGTAAGGGATGTTTGCAAGAGCCGTCCCAACTTGTGGTTCTGACAAGCCAAGTTTCAAATTCCTTGTTTCAGCCTGCTGTATTTCATATCATCAATGTGTGCTCATATTTTAATTGTAACATCCCATCTGCTTAACCTTCTTAAAATACGTCAGCAGTTCTACTCTCTTTCAAGACACCAAAATCTGGGATTAAAAGGTTCCTCTCTTTACTGGAACCCAGTCATAACAGACTGATCCAGAAACACATCTGCCTCTGAAGGTCCTTTATTTCTAGTTGGAGATGAAAAAAAACCACAACCCACCACAATTTACAGCTTGTGGTGGGCTGACCCTGCCCACTTGCTGCCTCCCCTGGGAGCAGGACAGAGGAGAGAGTGAGAAGAACAAAAGCAAGAAAACTCAGCAGTCGAGTTTTCTAAACAATTACTGAAGGAAAGAGAGGTGAGCTTAAAAAGTAAAAAAGAGAAAAAGCAAAGAACTCACCACCTCCCAGAAACTGGGGAGACTGATCAAGATTGATACCCAGCCAGTCTCTGAGTAATAACCACCTTGGAAGCCACCACCTGCCACCTCCTCTTTCTTTCTCTACCTCCAACTTATACTGCTGAGTATGACGTTATATGGTATGCAATATTTCTTTGGCCAATTCGGGCCAGCTGTCCAGCTGTGTCCCCTATCAATCTCATGACCATTCATTGCTTGCTGGGGCACAGGGAGGCAGAATGCGGAAAAGAGAAAGCCTTGATGTTGTGCAAGCACTGTCCAGCAACAGCCAAAACACTGTCTTAGCCACCAGTGCAAATCACAGCAAGATTTGGACTGCTACGAAGAAAGTCAACTCTGTCCCAGCCAGACCCAAGACACAGCTTAGATTTTAAACCAATACAAAACCAAATACTCACTGAAACATATTCAGGGATAGAAAGCTGATCTTCAGGAAGAGACTTTAGCTTCTCATAACATTCATCTGTTAACTCCAAGTCACGCAAGCTACGACGGATATCTCCAGCCCTCGATCTCAATTCATGATTTGTTTCTTCCAGTTGCTTCTGTCTCAATAAAATAGTTTCCATTTCTTGTTTCATTATAGCCTGATGTTTCCTTCAAGATGGATTTGAAAGCAGAAGATACCAAGTAGTGAGTAACACAAGTGACAAAGCTTCGAAATACCCTGACAAAGAAGCGAGTTCTGCTCATTTTGTAGAGGGAAAAATTTACAAACATTAGGTAATTAATGCCAGAATGTATACCAGCAAGGTTAAACAGTCATACCAGATACAGTATATATAAAGCCAGGAACTTTATAGTAATTGACAATACAAAGCTGAATCTGAGAACAGACAATCTCCATGTATGCTGACTTGAATTTATGAACCAAACTTAATTTACCAATTAAAAGGTGAAAAACACGAAAAAGCAGAATCTATTTCCACACATACCCCAAGGAAATAGTAAATCACCAAATAAAGCAATAGTAACTTGAACTTGCATCTTATGAAGTTTCAGCACATGCACAGTAATACACAACCCTTATTTTCTAACCACTGTAACATACCAAATTGGAGTCCTTTATTAAAAAAAAACAAACAGCAACAAACCAACCACTACTACAATAAAACAAGCAGCCTTACTTCCAGCCTTAAAACACCATCACTACTACTATCATCAGCGATAAGGTATTACACAGCAAAAGAAACTGCACATCAGTTAATGATGTTAAAGTGTTTATTTTATTTAAATCAAAGACAACTAACCTACCTTTTTTTATTTTTTAGCTGCAACTCTTGAAAACGTATTCAAATCACAGTCATTTCTGCATTACTTAAAAAGGAATAAAAAAAAAAATACTAACTAGTACTACAAGGCAACAAGTACTCCACTGGTTTCAAAAATGTAACAGGAAGTCTGAGGTCAGCAAAGCAGTCACACAAGGACACACTCCATGGTGTGTACAATTCTATTACACAAGGATGAAAAGCGAAGGAAAAGACCGACAAGAAAACTAATGAAAAGATTGGGAAAAATAGTTTAACTTTCTTATGCCTATTAATAACAGTTTGCACATCAGTACTCTTCTACTGAGCACTCCTTAGATAACTCAAGTATGGCCAGCACAAAAATATTCCACTCTGGTGCATCTAAGCATACAGACTGACAGACGTTTTTCTGACAATCAGCTGCTCTTAGTTGAAAGACTTTGCTGGAACTAATCTTAGGTCTGGCTTCACATCCTTAAATCTCTTCTAGCCTTACTACAGAATAGGACTTGGAATTAGTCACATGGTGTAAGCTCTACTTTAACGTGAGACTATGTAAGTAATGCTCTTCCTTCACAGGTCTGGAGATATTTAATGGACAAAGTGATTTGGAGAAGCCTGCTAGCCAGTCTATTTTTCAGGTTAACTCAAAATATTTCAGAAAAATAACATGGAAAGTGAGTTTCTACATCATCAACTGAAAGCATTTCTGACAAATAAGAAGTACTAGTTGGAAAGGCTAAACATTATGCACTTACCCTTCCCAAGTCTTTTATGCTGCAGTTATTAAAAATTCTGTTTAAATTGATGAAAATTCTGCCACCTCTGCCTAGTCCTTTTGGTCTTTATTGGTTTTAAGAACATTTTTACTACCTCTTCCTACTAAATTTTGAATTTAGGTTAACATAAAACCAAACCCACAAACTTCAGCCAGGGAGAGTTAAATTCAAATTTACTTATATGTAAATTAAATATGTAAATTAAATGTTTAGAATGAAAGCACTAATACAATCCGCAAAAGAAAATTATCTGTTTCTTTTAGGAACTTATTTATACAAATACAAATTAATTCACAAATCTGTTAAAGATGAAGTTCTTAATTTTGCTTCCATCATACCTGGCATCTTCTTGCTGTAATGCCAACTGACTATCCAGTCGCAAAGACAACAGCTGCTTTTGATGGATTGCATCATTAAGCTTCTCCTCTAGCTCCTCAATCTAAATATAAAGAATGTGAGTATACAACAAAATAAGTTACCATATTAATTATTAAAAAACATTTTACAAAAAGAAACAAGTTGAAATAAAAATGCAAAGAGGCCAATGCTGTGGGCAGTGCAATAATGGCTGTCTAACAAAACCTCTAAATATGCTAGGGCTTCACAGAATATGATACGGACTTTGCCCCAATGACCTAAAAATAAAAAAAGGCTTAGATCTTATATGGGTCTTTTTAAGTCAAATAGCTATTTGTTCAACTAATTTCAATTTAGGCTTAAACTCTGAGCAGGAAACCATTTATATGTCATATAAATGAACTGCACACAAATGTTGCAAAGTTTTCACACCTTTCTTAATTTCATGTATCTTAGTGCAAGCTATACACAACAAAATCTACTATTAGCACGTTGGTATATTCTAGCCCCATCTTCAATAAAAAAGCATTGAACAGTATTCCGATCACTTTTTTTAGTATTCCACTAAAGTTCAGGTTCAAAGCCCTGCTATGATGCTGAGTGACAGACTTTTGAACTTTTTTTCATTTCTGAAAGAAAACAGGTGTTTTTCCTTTGTATTTAGGAAAGGTAAAAATAGTTAGACTCCCCTTCATGTATTTGTAAGTATAATGACTTGAACAACTCGGTTAAGTTTTCTATATTTTTGTTTCCTTTTCTTCTCATTAAAAAACACAAACAAAACACACCAAGAAAACCCCAAAACCAAGCAGATCTCCATCATGTAATTCAAAGAAATTCTTTCCAGAACAGAAGTTTCTATCGTATTATAAAAGCACCAAAACCAAGAAAAGATTATATAATGAAAGGAAAAACACTACTTACCTTGGTCAAATATTCAACTTTCAAGTTGTCAATCATCAAGTTTTTTTGTGATAATTCTATTTTAAGCAGCTGAAGATTATGGAGCAACTCCTTCCGTTCAATCAGCTGCTTAGTGATTTTTACAGTACCTTCTCTCTCTTCAGAGGAAGAAACATCATCGGTTGGTACTGTGGTTTCCAAGCTGATATCCTCAGATTCCAAGGAGCTAGAAACATTTACTTTCTTGATTACCTTAGAGCTTTTATGTGACATTTTCTTCCACTACTTGCAAAGCTTTTTTAAGCTATACTTTGATATGAGCCCCTTGAAGAATCAACTGCAAGAATCAAAACAAACAAATGAAATGTCACTATGAAAAACTAACCAGTTAAATTAGACCACTAAGCAAGCGATGCTTCTCAGTATCACATGAACATTTTTTTTCACTCAAGAAAAACATTTTGAGAAGCTCTGAAGGGGGCTGCTGCCTGAGGACCCTCTTCCTAAACAATCATTACCAAACGTTTTGACTATAATAAGCTAAATACCAGTGTGAATCTAGCTTACTAGTACGATGCTATAGTTAAAGATGTGCACGTTGTCAAAAGCGCATGCACTGAAAACTCCCAAGACCTACAAGGCGTATACAGCGCCAGAGAGTTCCCAGTAAGTGGCACATCACGACTTACTGGAGAAAACGGTAAGGGAATACTTTGATCACAAAATCATATAGGTTGGAAAAGACCTCCGAGATCATTGTGTCCAGCCCATGACTGAATAACCCCTTGTCAATTACACCATGGCACTCAGTGCCATGTTCAGTCTTTCCTTAATCACCTCCAGGTTAAGGTAACTCCACCACCCCCCGGGCAGCGCATTCCAATGCCTAATCACCCCTTCTGTTCAGAAAATCCACCTAATGTCAAACCTTAAACTCCCCTGGTGCAGCTTGACGCTAGGTACCTGGGAGGAGAGCCCGACCCCGACCTGGCTACGAGATCCTTTCAAACCTTGCTGGCCTTTGCCTTCTCAGCAGCAGCAGCTGCACTGTTCTTACCAGGCTGGTTGATCCAGCAGCACACGGACTTTTACAACCACCTTACACAGACCACGGCTGTTACTTACAGACGGCGCTGCTCAGAGCCCAGCAGGGAGAGGAGATGCCGCGCTCGGAGCCCGGGCCGGCGACGGCCGGGCTGCCCTGCCGCGGGCTGCTCTCTGGGGCCACCACCACCACCCCTTCCTTCCCCACAGCAGNTTAGAAAATCCACCTAATGTCAAACCTTAAACTCCCCTGGTGCAGCTTGACGCTAGGTACCTGGGAGGAGAGCCCGACCCCGACCTGGCTACGAGATCCTTTCAAACCTTGCTGGCCTTTGCCTTCTCAGCAGCAGCAGCTGCACTGTTCTTACCAGGCTGGTTGATCCAGCAGCACACGGACTTTTACAACCACCTTACACAGACCACGGCTGTTACTTACAGACGGCGCTGCTCAGAGCCCAGCAGGGAGAGGAGATGCCGCGCTCGGAGCCCGGGCCGGCGGCGGCCGGGCTGCCCTGCCGCGGGCTGCTCTCTGGGGCCACCCCCACCCCCCCTTCCTTCCCCACAGCAGCCGGGGGCAGCTCGGGAAGGGGGGATGCTGTTCGTCCCGCAGGATGCCCGGAGCTGCTAAAGGCAGGGGGCAAGCTGCCCAAGCCGTAACTCGGCAGCGG
>VWZT01007247.1:540167-565908 GCA_013397055.1 Pachycephala philippinensis
GTGCCGCCTCTGCCGCCCCGCCGCGCCCGCGCCCGGCACCGGCAACGGGAACGCGCCCGGGCTGGAGGCGCGCCCCAGCGGCCCCGCCAGCGGCCTCTGCCCCGGGCCGCACTGCCTCCTGCCCGACACCAACCTGCTCCTGCACCAGGTGAGCGGCGCCGGGACGGACGGGTGGTGTGGCGGCCTCAGCGCTGGGGAGGGCCCGCCGCTGCCTTCCTCCGGGCCCGACCGGGCCCCACGTGGAGCCTTCCCTGCGCCGGCCTTGTTAAATCCCTATGCGTGTAAGTTTCCGTGTGGGTTCCGGCTGGAGAGGCGCGTTTGGCAGCGCGCTGCGGGCTTGGCTCCTCCCTTGTTTCCTGTGGCTGCTTGATCCCTGCCGGGGTAGGCTTTTCTTTCCCTGCCAGCTCCGGAGGAGAGGCTGCAGCATCAGCGAGCCTGGTCTGGTCTTATATGTTCCAGTTTTATGGGGGGGAGTGTGTGCGTGTGGGGTTTTTTGTTTGTCTTGTTTGTTTTGTGGTTTTCTTTTTTGTTGTTGTTTTGTTGGATTTGGTTTTTGTGGTTTATTTTTTTTCCCTGCCTAAATCGTAGGAATAAAGAACAGTGTGTATGTATGTATGTATTTATTTATTTATTTTTCTCGTTGTGGTCTGAATGGGTATGAAAATTCAAGCAGGGAAAGTTGGCAGACTCTGAAATAGCGATTGGGATCTTCGTGTCGTCACTGAATTTTTTGGATCTTCTGTGGTCACTGAATTTTTCTGAATGCCTCTTCTGTTCTTCAGGATGTGGGTTTAGGTTCTTTATTCTGTGATGTTGATTTCATGTAGTGAATAGAAGGTGCAAAATCGTCCCATGTACAACTCTGGAAGCGCGGGGCACCTTTACTCTGCAGCCCATCAAGAGCTGTGCACAGTTACAATTAGGGAGTTTGTTACTTTGAGTGTGTCATGTTCCTGAGCTCGATTGGTTGGAATCCTGCACACACTGGGGATGAATTTGTTGGAAGTCAGAATAAGTCCTTATCTTCACTTCAGGTCACAGAGAGGCTGGAAAATCCTATTTGACGTTTTTCCCACAAGGAAGAGAAAGCAAATTAATACACTGTTCAGTTTCCCAGTGGTGAGAGAAAAAGGGAGAAGCAGTGCCACTCATTATTCATGTTAGCTTTTCACGTAATAGCCAAGGAAATATTTCAAGTGCTACTACTGGATAGAATTAAACAACAGTTTTGATTCATTTCCATTTTATTCCTCAGATTGATATCCTTGAAGATCCTGTTATTAAGAATGTCATTGTGCTGCAGACAGTCCTACAAGAAGTCAGGAATCGGAGTGCACCAGTGTACAAGCGAATCAGGGACCTGATTCAAAACCCAGAAAAACATTTTTATTCTTTCACCAATGAGCATCACAGGTAAGGTGTAGAATGGGTTGTGACAAAGTTTTGCTGATACCTGGTAAAAGAAAGTGGGAGACAAAACTGGAACACGTGGACTGGAAGAAAAATTAGACTGGTGTCATAGAACTGTATATTTCTAAGGAATCCTGTTGGGAAATAGTTATTCCAGGAGCTTTTCTGTTTATATTTCTTATAAGTCTATATATGTTATGAAAATGGGGTTAGAATATTGAATAAGCATTTTTATCTTGAGCAATAGGATACTGATTTTCCATTTTAGTGTCCCTTTTAAATGTATTCCAATGTTTTTATCAATATTGTCAGGTTAGTGTGTAGCATAATTCAAAAATCCTTTAAGTTAGTGACAGGAAGCTCTAAGAAATGAAGATGCAATTAATTTGCCTTTCTTTGTGCTCACAATTAGTTTCCAATACTGCAGTACCATAGTTCTAGGAATCTTGAATCTGTAGTTCTATCAGCTTGAATGCAAACCTCTTCGCTTGTCTGTGAGAAAGTGATATTAGAAATGAACACTTCTTTCCTATTTTCCTTTACCTATCTGTCTCCAGGCCTTTCAGTGGCCTAAGGAGTGTTGCACATGTTATAAAAATGGGTACAGTAATGATTCTTTTGGCCTAACACCCTTGATCTTGCTTGTCTGGAAATTTTTTTTAAGTATAGATAGATGTTGGGATTTGTTTTGTTTTGTCAAACACTCCCCTTTGTTTTTAAAATTTGTTTAGAGAAACATACATAGAGCAAAAGCGGGGAGAAACTTCTAACGACCGCAATGACAGAGCCATTCGGGTAGCAGTGAAATGGTACAATGAACACTTGAAGAAAATAGAGGATGAGGAGAAGATTCAAGTTATCTTTTTAACAAATGACAGAAGTAATAAAGAGAAAGCTCTGGAGGAAGGGATAACTGCTTATACATGTAAGTGAAGTAGTATGTATGTTTAATTTATTGCTTAAATAAACTGAGCAGTCTCTTCATACCTAAATCCCATGCATCTCTTGCATAAATATTTATGTGTGCTTTTGTAGGTGAGGAGTATATAAAAAGCTTGACAGCTAATCCTGAGCTTGTAGATCGTCTTGCTTGTGTATCTGATGAAGGGGTATGTTTTTATTTTCTTTTTATGAAATAAATTAATCACAAATGGCTTGCAGTATAATATTGCATACTGTATGTCAGGGTACTGGCATCAGTTTAGAATACAAGGAGTCTGAACTTTATTACCATTTTGGCAATTTAACTTTTTGACAACTGAAAAGTAAAAAGGAGATATTGCAGCCATTTTCAGTTCTGCTTATATGTGTGTTAGTATGTATCTTGTTATCTGTAAAAAGCCAGTTGCTCTAGATAACTGTTGTGAAGATGAGAATAATAACAGTTGGTTAAATAAAGTGTATAAATATGAGAAATAATTGGAACAAAATATAAACAAAATATATTGCAAACCATTTAGATCTTTGTTTCATGTCTACTGGAAAATCTATTTTAAGTTATTGATCAAAAGCATTTTCATTTGGTGATTAGTGAAGTAGACATAAATGCAGGCTGCATCTCAGAGTTGAGCTACATCCTCTTCTACTTCCTTGTGCTTTGTGTTTATCAGAATAAACACAAAGACTTATATGTTGAGATGCAACTGATAAAGCTGAACACTCACCACAAAAATGGGCAAGTTAATTTCATCAGAGTTAGTTTTAACAGAATAGAGCTCTATGCAAGAGTGGGAAGGAAGTGGAGGGCTCAGGTGTTCTCAGCAGTTAACTGTAGATTATTTAGGTGTAAGCAGTTGTCTGACTGCTCCAAAGTTTAGTCGCAGTAATGTATTTTCATAATGTTTCCCGTAGCTTACAGTAGACACACTCTGTGCCATACTCTTTGCTACGCTAATACTTTCTTTGTTAAGTATCTGTTTAGTCACTATATCCAAATCGACATAAAATTGTGCAGTATGTTTTTAAGTAACTGCAGGAAAACAGGAAAAGTTCCTAGAATTGCCACATTTTTATGCTTTTGATGCTTCATTAGAAAAAGTACTGCTTAGTAATAGTTTTTCATTATTGTGCATGTTCACACTTACACACAGTTACAATTAGGGAGTTTGTTAGGTTGAGTGTGTCATATTCCTGAACTCAGTTTTGAAATTAACACAAATATAAAATACTGAAAATTTCCTCTCCTTTTTTTCTTTTTTCCTAAAGAAAGAAATAGAAGGTGGGAAAATAATATTCCCAGAACATATTCCTCTTAGCAAATTGCAGCAAGGAATAAAATCTGGTATTTACCTCCAAGGAACTTACAGGGCAAGCAGAGAGAATTATCTTGAAGCTACTGTTTGGGTTCATGGAGATGCTGAAGAAAACAGAGAGGTGAGCTTTCATTTTATCTCCGTGCTGTAAACTTTAACTAGCCTTAGTAATCACTTAAAATTTAATTCTTACATGGTGACATATATTAAAATGGAGCATATCAATAATTTTTTACTCTTCTGTTTTTTTCTGATGTTTTTGCAGATGTTTTCATTCTTTATTTGTATGGATATAGACTGCTGAAATGCTGACTGTGCTCTTTCTGAAAAAAGAACAATGTTTTTAAAATTACTGTTTGATAAAGTAATTGGTAAAATAAAAATGAATCTTGGTTGTTAATAGTTTTTCAATTGACTTGTAACAGCTTTTAAAATCAGTTTGAAATGTATGGTGAAAGACAAAGGAACAAGTGTGTAGGAGGATTTTCAGAAAAAAACCAGTCGTGAGCCCTTGTGGGGTTCTCCTGCTTTGTTTCCCCTGCTATTTTCCTGCCTGGTGAGGAGTAGATGGGCTGTTTCCCATCCAGCAGTTAATCCATCTGTCTGCCTGCTGGATGCTCAGTTGGTGCAGTTGTACAGATGCTGTTTCCAAGCAGTGGCAGTTGTCTCCTCCCTCCCTATTTGTGGCAGCTGGAGGTACTTCTCTTGTCTCTCTTTTATTCCTCTTTCTCAGTAGTATGTGGAATCCCCTATCCTGCAAAAATAGGATTTAATTATACCCCCAAAAACCAGGGGAAAACATGTTTCTTATAGAAGCAATTGGAAATAAGATCATCTGTACTGTAAGAAACCTTGGCAGAGGAAAAAAGTGCATCACAAACATGCTTTAAAGTATTCTTTGGAATGTAGAACCTGTCATACATGTTTACTCTTCTGTTACGCTCCTTAGATTTGGGTCTTCTGTTTTCATCATCATGAATGTTTGCATTTCCATTTTGTTTTCTAAAAAATCCAGATAATTGTGCAGGGACTGAAACATTTAAACCGAGCAATTCATGAAGATATTGTAGCCGTGGAGCTGTTGGCAAAAGATGAATGGGTGGCACCGTCCTCAGTGGTCTTGCAAGATGATGGCCAGAATGAAGAGGACAGTGAAAATGAAGAGGAGAAAGAAAACATTGTATGAAAGAAAAAATTCTACTTACCCTATGTTGTTATGAAAGAGATTAAATCTGTGCTACCCTGACAGTGTTAGGCTTTAGATTTATATATTCTCTTTATAAAATATGAATACAGAAATTATGAAACTTAATTGTAGTTGTACAGTTGTGTTAAATACATGACAGTGGATAAAATGGATAATTTTTAATTAGTCTCTGCTAGAAATTCCCACTTTACTTTATTAAGCTTAATAAATACGAAAGTTACTGAATGGTAGTCATGTAATAATGTAAATCTGTATATACTGATGTGCAGATTAGGATTTGTTAGATAGGAGCAGGTGTTGTATCATGCTGAGAGTCACCTTTTATAGGCAATACATACATTTGGAACATGTGAAATATTTTTGGGTCTTGGAGGTCTTTAATTCCACTTAATGTGCATGCAGTGCACACACATGTATGCTCTGTAGAAGAAGGTAATTTCTTAAAAAAAAACCTTTCCACTGAATTTAATGGAAATGTTTTTTAATGATTATGTGGAAAATTACTGCAGAATTTTCAGGCAGCGTAAAAGGACTCCAAAAAATTATAGTAATAGGTTGTAAAATAACATGGAAAATGTTATTTGTTTGGGTTTTCTTAATGGACATCCTTTTAGAAAAATGAAGAACAGCAGAAAAAGACTGAAGAACGCTGTCTTCTCCCACTGTCTCTGCTAACTTGCACCTAAGTAGTCGTGTCACACACTGAAAATATTAAGTTATGCAAAGCACAGGGGGGCACAGGAGGTTCTATTTATGAAGTCATAATAGAATTTATGTCCTTATTATGAGTTACAAAACGTTGCTACTAAGGTTTAAGTTACTTACTGTAGTTAAACATGAGTTCAAACAGTTTTGTATTTTTAACCTGTGTTCTACCAGCTGAAGACTTCTGTTAACAAGGACATGCTGAGGCCTACGGGAAGAGTAGTGGGCATTATAAAACGAAACTGGCGGCCGTATTGTGGGATGCTTTCCAAGTCACAGATCAAAGAGGTGAGGAAGTAATCCACTTATTTTAAGTGAAGAGTTCGGTTTTTTTCTTTAATTGGAAATTAATTGTTCCTTTCTCTGGTTGTTAATAGGCAAGGCGCCATTTGTTTACACCAGCTGATCGCAGGATTCCTCGCATTCGAATAGAAACCAGACAAGCAGATACATTGGATGGGCAAAGAATAATTGTTGCTATTGACGGTTGGCCCAGGAATTCGAGGTATCCTAATGTAAGTTTAGGCATTTTCTTCTGAACTGGTAACTATCTGATTTTTTGTGTTTCTTAGGTATAATATTTATTATCTGCAACACTGAGTAACTGCAAACAGTGTTGACATGAAGTTTAAATTCTTTGAGTGCCATTTGATGCTGCAAATTAAGGAAGTCCCTGAATGATTTAATTTGCTCTTACCACCAGCTATGGGGTTGTCATACTTAAAAAGCTTACTCATCCAGTTCTGCAGTGAACGTGTAAGTGCTGCTTAAGGTGCTTTATATAGACTAACCAGGGACTGCCTTGTTTCAGTCTGCGTTCCTAGGAATACGAATCTTTCACTCTGATTTTGCTCATTCACACATACCAATCACTGTTCTGGCAGATACTTGACAAATGCACCAAATGCAATCAAATTCCCAGTAGGTTAAAAGTAGTTAAAAGTTCAGTGTAAACAATGGAGGCTGTATGAGAAACTGAGGACACTGCCTTCCATTTGTGTTGAACACTAGCCAGGTTTTGAAGTCTTCCAGTGGCTCATGTGGGAGTGCACGGCTTGTAATGAAGCAGAGCACAGGTGTCTCACGCTAGTTTAGAGAAATGAAGGGAACATGGAATATATGGGAGAAGCATTAAGAGAAAGTCAGCATTACTGCAGAGAAGTGAGGAAGAAGGTAGAGTTGATGTGGTATTAGGGTGTGAGATGTGTGGCACAAGGCAAACCCATAGAGAAATGAGAGTGTATTGGTTCTGCTGTTTTTGCAGCAGTGGTTTTTCCTTCCTGCAAAAAATGATTTCACGTTTATAATTTTTGGAGTCTTAATTGTGGAGAATTTAGAGCCATTCTGAGAAAAGAGGGGGATGGACTTGGTTCAGACTTACTGAATCAAATAAATGTTTAAAATTAAATTTTTCTTAAAGATGAGAAAGTTAACCAATTTTAAAAAGATTGCTCCTACTGTGTAGTTTAATATAAGAATAACCTGAGGGGTAATGTTTGCAAATACTTTTCACATACATTATTGATGTACTTAAAAATTGAACAAATTTTGAACAAATGGTATTGCTTGGTGTGTGTATGTACCTGTATTGTTCCTCAGGGTCATTTTGTAAAGAATTTGGGAAGCGCTGGAGATAAAGAGACAGAGACAGAAGTTCTTCTGCTTGAACATGATGTCCCTCACCAGGCTTTTTCCCAGGCTGTCCTTAGTTTCCTACCAAAAATGCCATGGAGCATTACAGAAGAGGTAATAATTTGTAAGTTACTGTAGTAATTACTGTGCCTTCCCCTTCAATGCAATCTGTGACATTCTTGAATATCCTAATGCACCAGAAATAGATGAGAAATGTTGGCCAGGACCGTTCTGTCTTAGTGTGAACTTTCAGATGGATTTCCAATGGAAATAAGACCTCTTCAAGTTTTTGCATTTTGGCTAAAACTGCATTTGTTGGGGATAAATATTTTAAGATAAAGATGATACTACAGGTTTTGTTAATAAAAAGATAAAAGAAGGTTTTTTGCAAAGGAGAGAGACTGCAATTCCAACAATTATACAATCATCCTTAGGAGTTTTTCATCTTGCAGAATAGTTTTGTAACCAAATGTGGCAGCATGTATGTCATCCCAATTAATCTGAGGCATGGAGACTTTAATATATTTCTGCTGTAATACAGTAATTAAAGAAAGAGAAATTCGTGTTTGCAGAATTGCTCATTTAAATACAGTTAGTGAATTTTACATTTTCCACAGTAGCTTACATACAGGAAATGGTTGTGTTAGAAGTTATGGGAAAATGTCATCAGGAAACAATTTGAGCATTATATTTTTTTATTTGGGTTGGGCTGAGTGTTTCTGGGTTTGCATTTTAATCTCCTGGAGGTCGGCTATTTCTATTATAATTTACTACCTACTTTTTTTTTTTTTTTCTGATTGTGGAAACAGGAGGGATCTTTGTGTAAATTAGCTCTCTAAAAGTCAGTTGTCTAGTCTAAGATACCTGAGATCTTTTTGTAGCCGTTTTACAAGGGTAGATACTTCTAAAGTGTGCAGTTCTTTTCAACTACCTAGACATCTAAGCCTTAGAAAGCTAGACTTAAGAGCAGTCATAAGACTTAAGGCAAGTCATTCAGCTGGACATCAGTCAAAATTTCACTTAAAAAAGTCTCTATTCCTGTCTTGCTAATTCTAAGACTGTGATAAAACTATGGTTGTGTTCTGATTCTCTTCCTCATTTCTGTAAACCAAAAAAAAATTCAGTATTTGATCTTCTGTGGGGTATTTTTTATCATTGTAGTTTCTGCGTATCTTGTCCTAAAACAAACACAAATAATTCCCAAAACAAAACAAACATTCTGAAAATACTTAGGTGCTTGGGAAAATCTTATATAATGTGCCTTTCTCAAATGATTATTTTTACTATGAAAAGGAAGGTGTTCTTGAAAACAATTTTTTGCTTCTTTTAAATTTCAGGATATGAAACACAGGGAGGACTTAAGGCATCTGGATGTTTGTAGTGTTGATCCTCCTGGTTGTACAGATATTGATGATGCATTACATTGTAGAGAAATGGAAAATGGAAATCTAGAGGTATTGTATCAATCCCGTCATTTATTTATTTATTTTTCATTTGTTTTACAAACAGTGCAGTAGTGGTAAATGACATGTGCAAAGCTCCAGATCTGTTATAAATAAATTAATAGTGTTTGCACAGCTGCAAGATGGTAATAAAAGGAGTTGATTTGCATTAGGTCAGTGTTGAAAGTGGGAATTTAGTGTCTTCTAAATTCACCCTGCTTTATCTTCATTTAGCATGAGAATTTAACATAGAATTTATTTACTGCTTTAGCTGAGTATTATAAACAAGGATATTTACAGCTAGGATAAGGAACTATCAAAAAAAAGTTAAGATACTGCTGTAATGCCTATGGAATTATTGTTTAGTTAAAAAAAAAGGCAGTAAAAAGCTACAGGCTTAACACCAGCTCTCTACCCCTTTATATCTGATTTAGTCAGATTGTCTTCTTTAGAAATTAATTTGGAATTGTAATAGCAGGGTGTGCAAGAATGGAAGGTCTAGCAAACAGAAAAGCAAAAACAAAACAAAGCAAAAACTCATTTGCAGTGAGTCTTGAAGAACACAAAGGTGGTTATTTGAGCCCTCAGGCAAAGAAGAGTTGCATTGGTAGTGTATATAACTTTCCCCTAAATGTACAAATGCTCTTTTTTTGAATAATTGCTGCAACTGTTCATTTTTTTAGTATGATCGGTTTTAACTATTCTAATTACGAAATATGGGAATTGCTGAAAGGAATTGGGAATGGATAAATTGGTTTGTAAAAATGTGGGAAAGTTTCTTTCACTCTGAAAACTGTTTCTGTTTCATGAGGTGCCTAACATGATGCTTGTTTTTTAGGTCGGTGTACATATTGCAGATGTCAGTCATTTTATTCGCCCAGGAAATGCTTTGGATGAGGAGTCAGTAAAAAGAGGAACAACAGTGTATTTGTGTGAAAAAGTAATTATTTTCTACAGCTTCTTGTATGATTAAATGGTTGGATTTTCATTGCATTCCTCTTTTAATTCTTAAGAGTGCAGACATCTCTGAACTAAGAAGTAAAAAAAAAGTGGACAGTTGGTCTAAGACAATTTTATTTTCCTTTTTATCTTTTAAAAGCTGTTATCTGGACAATATCCCATTCAACTCTGGTTTGAAACATTATTAGCATGTGCTTCTGAAACTGGAATACTGTTTTAATTCCAATATGAAATTGCAGAAGTGGCCTGGTTTTGCCTTTTCCATTGGTTTTCTGCATTTTTTGTGATAGCTAAATCTCTGAAGGTTCCTATGATTTGCATTCATTAACACTGTAGACTTAGTCCTGTTTATTTTTCCAGACCACAATTTGTTTTCAGAAATCACTGTTACCAAGATGATAATTAAAATGAATCTTGGAATTAATTTTCTTAAAGTGGCTTATTTTGCTTTCAGAAATCTGAGCTTTCTTGTCAAAAAATTATTATCTCCAAGCTTTTATTTTTTAAAAATCAGGAAGTTAAAATAGTAACTTATAAAGTACTAATTTTTATTCTTTACTTTGCAGAGGATTGATATGGTTCCAGAGCTACTTAGTTCCAACTTATGCTCCCTGAGATCTAATGTGGACAGGTATATGTATATGATCCATACTTTGATCCTGGCAAGAAACTACTGATGTTTATGTGTGGATTTTAACAGATTTTCCTCCTTCTCTTTCTCCCCCATAGGCTTGCATTTTCATGCATATGGGAGATGAACCATAAGGCTGAGATTCTAAAAACCAGATTTACAAAAAGTGTTATTAATTCCAAGGTTAGTCATGTAAATATTACTATAATTCTGAAAAAAAAAAGCTGTAAACTGTATTATAAAAACAATGATCAACAGACTTGATAATAAAGTTTTCTTTCTGATTAATGACTTGTATTTTATTAGAATTAGAAAATGGTACTGAAATACTGGAAATAAAGAAAATGTTTGATTCTGCCATGTTCTTCTCAACCTCTAAGGCTGCAGTGTTTGTGTGTGCAGTTACTGTGTGTATGATGTATATAGGACATGGCTGGATATATACAGCTAGTCAGTTAAATTCAGTGGATTCTGTAGATGTTCAATGCATTTCTGAAAATTAGACCTCTAATGTATAAAATACATGTGATCAGCAAAAAAAACCTCCGCTGTAAATGCCTGGTGTATCCTAATATGTTGCGTAGATCTGTCGTCATATGTCCATTATTCTTTGTGAATAACATTTAGGTATTGAATGTAAAGCTTTGTACTATTGTGAACCGAGTTACGACAGCAAGCTGCACTTTCTGCAAGACAGAAAGAACTGTGGTTTTCTTTTTAGCATGTTCAATTATGTATCATGATGTCTGTTTTTTCTTAATCTCTTCAAGGCTTCTCTTACGTATGCTGAAGCACAGATGAGAATTGATTCAGCAACTATGAATGATGCTATTACTACCAGCCTACGTGGACTAAACAAATTAGCAAAAATTCTGAAGAAGAAAAGAATTGATAATGGGTAAGCCATGCCGTGTACCTGTTACCTTTCCCCCCACCTTTCTTTCTGACTGTTCTTGCTGTCAAAATATATAGTAGTCATGTGTCCATTTTTCTAGTGAAAATCTTTTGCAAGAGAAGTATTTTGCCATTTTGATTTGCATAAGAATGCTTATCCTATTTCCCAGAAAATATAAACTTGGGATATTAACTTTTTCTCCGCAAGATGAATCAATATGGATGTCATAGAGTCATAAAAACACAACTAGAGGAGTAGTGTTTGAAATTTTAGGAGCTTCTATCATGTGTATTCACCTGACATTTCCTGCAAATTTGAACATTAATTCCACAATTTTATTTTTAATTTCTGCTAATTTTAAATTATAGTGTCATGATAACCCCAGTTGATGTTACAGGCTTGCAGCTCAGCTGCTCTGTCTGCTTTACTGTAGTTTTTTAATACCACTTTCTGTCTTCCAGAGCCTTGACACTTGCATCACCAGAAGTTCGTTTCCACATGGACAGTGAAACTCATGATCCGATTGATCTGCAGACTAAGGAGCTCAAGTATGCATTTTATTTATTAGTTAATTCAGAGTAGGGATGGAATTAAAAGACATGTTTAAGTAGCAACATTTAGTTAATAGTGCACAAAGTTTGTATAATAGGGCAGGACAGTCATGGAATTAGAGGATGGTTTGAGGTGGAAGTGACCTTGAAAGCCTACCTAGTTCTAAGCCCTCTGCCATGGGCCCAGACAGTTTCCACTAGAGCAGGTTGCTTAAAGCCCCACCCAGCTTGGGCTTGAACACGTCCGATGATAGAGCATCCACAACTTCTTTGGTCAAGCTGATCCTCAAGAGAATTCCTCTATTTTGCTGCAGTATTTATTTAGCGAGTCTTGAACTATATGCTTTATATGTGAACTTCTTCGGAAGTAGTCAAGAGGCTTATCTGTTGGTCTTTTCAGGCATTTTAATGAGCATTTTTCTTTAATTTGATGTTTTAGAATATTCCAGGGTTTTTTTTTCTTCTGACTTAGTATTTGGAACTTAACAAACATTGTTTTTAGTCTTAAAAATGCTTGCCTACTTATATAAATGTTCAAAACCACTAGTTTATATAATATAACAGGATGATGGAATGTTTCTTCATTAGGCACTCAAAGTAAATGTCTAATGCTTTTCTAACAATATAAAATATTTATCTTGATAGAGAGACAAATTCCATGGTTGAAGAGTTCATGTTGCTTGCCAATATTTCTGTAGCACAAAAAATTTATGATGAGTTCCCAGAGTTTGCCTTGCTCCGGAAACATCCTGCTCCTCCCCCATCAAATTATGACATCCTTGTGAAGGCTGCGAAGTCTAAGGCAAGTTTTTACTGTGCTAATTAAGTGAATTAATTATGAAAAACTGTAAATTCTCTCTGGTTGGCCTTATTCCCCTCGGAATAAGGGCTGGAAAGCTGTATTTGCAAGTGTATCAGGTACACTTTGAAATCGCTGGTATTAGTAGCAGGGTAATTGTACCTCTAGGTGAAAGGAAGAATGTCGCACTTTTTAGACCCTTTCTTAGGAAAAGACAACAAATCACTCTCTAAGTCTTGCATTGTAGCACTTGTGAGCTGTGAATGTTTCTCCTCTCCAAGTCACATGTAATTTTTGAGCCAATTTTTGGCTTTGGATCACATACATTATTGATGTACTTAAAAATTGATCAGTCACATGAAATAATATGTTTCTTTTAAAGTCAGGAAGTGAGAAAATGTGTTTATAGTTTCCATCCTATCCATAGATCAGCTAGAGGTTTATTTAGTCTGAAACAAGTCCAGTGTAATTAAGGAATCTGAACAGAAAAAATTACTTTTCCAGTTTCAGGATCTTTTATTTGAGCTAAACTTGTAACTTTGTAGTTACTGTGATGTGCATTCATATTTCTTTTCCCTTCAACTCTTTCTCTACTCCCTTTTTTTTTTTCTTAAGGGCAAGAGAGAAACTCCCAGATTCTCTCAGTGTGACATAAATAGACAAGCCTAAACCTACCCCATTTCATTTTCCACTGCTATAAAACTGGAATAATGATTATTTCATTTGTGTCCTGAAATTTTTTTTTGAAGTACTATTTTATTTGGAAATCTCAATTCCTGTGTATAGATAAACATTCTTTCAAATAAACCGAAGCGGCTTTTTTACTACTTTTGAGACAACCATCACTATTAGGTATTAATATGCTTTTATACTTTTTTAATAAATGTGCAGTTATGTTACCATAATACAGGCATAATTTGTTCTCTGGATCATACTTCATTGTCAGTGCTGTATATGAAGGAAAGAGCATTCAGCTGATCATGTGATGAAATTTACCTTGTTTCTGAAAATTAAAAATGTATTATGTATTTTCACACTACCTGAATTTTTATCAGAGAATACTGATAAAACAAACAGGGAACAAAAACAGGAAACAAAATGTCATACACATGTCACTTTTCCAAGTATACATTCTAATAATTTTGCAGAGGAAATACCATAAAGTCAATTACTTACCTTGTGCTTGGATGAGAATCTTTGTGTGGCATAAATACACAGGGTGTTTTTTACATTCTTTCTGATTTAATAAAGGTATAGAAAAATCAAACCAAAGGAAATTAAACCTCTTTAATATTGGCATAAAGTAGTTCTCAGTTGAGAATGGGTGTCTTTTCTGAAATCCTAGGCTACTGACTCAGCATTTCATTCTTTGCATAGAGTAATTATGAGGAAGGGACCTGTGCATGGATAGATTTTGTTTGTTTGCTTTTGTAGTAGTGGCATTTCAAGCTGTGCCAGTTGCTAAGCTTATCCTAGATGTAGCTGTTATATTTCTGCTTATATTCTTAATATTTGCTAGTAATACCTGACCTTTTTTGTTTCTTTTCTTCTCTCCTTCCAGAATTTGGAAATTAAGACAGATTCAGCAAAGGCTTTAGCTGAATCATTAGACAAAGCTGAATCTCCTACATTCCCCTACCTAAATACACTGCTGCGAATTTTGGCCACTCGCTGCATGATGCAAGCTGTTTATTTCTGCTCGGGAATGGATAATGATTTTCATCACTATGGTTTAGCCTCACCTATCTATACCCACTTTACCTCACCTATTAGAAGGTACTTGTATTTTACAAAAGTTTCAGAGAAAAGAAGTAAGTGATTCATTTGTGAAGAAATTGTGGTGGTGTCCATTTAAAAAAAAGTTTCTGTTCAGTGTTAGATTTCAGTTGAAGCAGCAGTGGCTTGGTGGTCCATCTTCATGTACACTCCCAGGTTTACTGTCCATGACTACTAAGGTTTAGTAATATTTTTTAAAAGTACTTACAAGAATAGTGAGAATACATCCCTAATGCAGATGTCTGGCACAGAAACGCATTTCAGGGTCAGTCAGCATTAGTCTTAGCCAGAGACTGAGTCAGAATTTGCTCAGTCATTTTTGTGATGGAAGCTGTGTTTAAATTTTGAGACTGTATTTTACATATGAAACCACTGGTAATTGGAAACCTGGTAACATAGCTGTTGCCTTGTAATGAAATCATACTTCTTGGAAAAGTAACCGAGTTTTGAAGAAAATAACTCCTATTGTGCTCCTCAGAAATATTTCAAGTGAAATCCCTTAGATGTGGATTAAAGTTCCTATGCATTTATATGGATAATTTGTGGAACTTCTAGGAGTCCAAATGGCAAATTTTAGTTCTTACCAGCTGTATTAAAAAGTTACTCACTGAAGTTCTAACAAGTTATGTAACAAGAAGCTCAAATGCAATTATGCTTTGCAGATCAATGGCACTGAAATACTATTCTACACTAAATTTGTCTAATTTCATGGGAAAGGGAAGAGGGATTGGCTTAAAATGCCATGGTGAAAGATCATTCTTTAGTCCAAAAATAAAACTTTGTTTCTTTTTTTGCAAACATTCAACAATGCAGGCTCTCTTGGTACAATAAAGAATTTATTTTAGCAAAGAGTATAACAGTATTTTGGCTCTGCAGTGCATCTTTGGTCAGCAAAGAGATGGATGCTGAATTAATAGAGGGTGTTACCAGCAGACTGTCATTATTACAAAAACTTTAATCTGTAAGAGTCACAAAAACAAACGTATGTTCAGAAACTTTATTATTAATTTTGAAAAACTGTGTCTTACTATGTCATTGATGATTTTAACCTCATCCTTGCAGGTATGCTGATATCATAGTCCATCGGCTTTTGGCAGTGGCCATAGGAGCAGACAGTACTTACCCAGAACTTACAGATAAACACAAACTGGCAGAGATGTGTAAAAATCTCAATTACCGACATAAAATGGCACAATATGCACAAAGGGCCTCTGTTGCATTCCATACACAGGTAAGTAGTTCTGAGATGTTAGGATGAACTATGGACAATGGTAGTGCAAAACGAAGCAAGAGTGCAGAAATGATGAAGGCTGAGGGATGCTTCTGACAAAAAGCTTAAAACATTACTTCGCTTGTTCTGAAAAATTCAGAATGGCATCTTGAGGATTCTTTTAGTTTTGTGCTTCTATAATTATGAATGCTTAATACTACAGTAATGTTATAAATGGTTTGTGTGATTTTTTAAAATCTGCTTTCAGGAAATGCTGTGTAATTATCACTAAGTATAGATGTGTATTTCAATGTTTTATTTTTCTGAGACAGTATATTTGTAATTCAGAAGAGAATGTTCTAGTGCATTCTTTTTTCTTATTTGTGTGTTTTACTTTTGTTACAGCTGTTCTTCAAAACCAAGGGAGTAGTAAATGAAGATGCATATGTATTATTTGTAAGAAAAAATGCGATTGTCGTTCTGATTCCTAAGTACGGGTTAGAAGGAACAGTCTTCTTTGAAGAAAAAGACAAACCAACACCAAAACTGGAGTACAACAGTGATGTATGTTATTATTATTATCATTATTACGGTTTGTTCTTAAACACCTGTATTTTTTGATTTGGTAAGTGAGCAGAATGACTAAAATCTTTTCTAGTTGGATTTAGAAGGGTAAGAGAGGCTTTTCTAAGTACAAGTTCATTAATCCCTAGTAGTAGTGCCACTATAATCGTTGTAAGTCTAAAGAGGTAGGTTCTGACAGGAATTTGTTTCTGTAATAGGTAGTACTGACGTCTAATTACCTTTCCTTCAAAAAACGTATGTATCACATATTACAACACTGAATATTCATTACAGTAATTTTTGGTTATTATTATTTACATGTAACAGTGATATTTTCATACAAAAATATTTATTTGTATAAAAACATAAGACATTGCAAATAGTGAGTATTTATACAAAATTTGAACTTTCAGGTGCCATCACTTACTGTGGAAGACACAACATTACGTGTATTTGATAAAGTTAAAGTGAACATTACGTTAGATGATTCCAACATCCAGCATCAGAAAATGCGGATGGTCTTGGTAGAACCCAAGGTAAGGCACAAAATTCTTAGAACCGTATTATCCTTCAGTAATGTTAAAAAATCACCATGTGGTAAAATTGAAATTTAAGTTAGAAGAAAAAATATAATTTAGCAGCAGCTTGCAATGATAGCTTCATATCCACACTCAGTAAAACACAGGTCTGCCTTCACTGGCTGTTGAAAAGAATAATGCCCTCTAAATTAAACTTCCGTTCTGGGCCCATCAGGATGTTTCCACTGTTGGGAAAGATGATGATTTGCTGAAGTAATGCATTGAAGTTCACAGTTCTGTAATCAAATGTCCCTCTGAAAATCTGTCAGAATTCGGTAGGATCTTCTCTTTGCTCCAGTGAATTACAGTGTAACTGTGATGGGTGGCTCAGAAGAAAACTCTGTAATTGCTGGCTGTCAGTGGCAGTTCTGTCTTACAACTCCCACAATATAAAAATTCTCTCTTGATAAGGTTGTGAGAACTGTAATGTCCTAATAACTGTCTCTAGTCTCAAGACTTTTCAGTTCTAGCTTTTTTGTGCATTTGGGACACTGGGATTTTCACTTGCTCTCACACTTTTTGCCTGATAAGTATTTTACATGACATTACAAGATTGTGCTCTTAGAGTAAAGTACACGTGACTTTCTTGGTGAACAAGATGGTTGCAGCAATTGAGTATCCCTAATCACAGAGGAAAAACAGAACCCAAAATAAGCAAGAGCTTCTTTTTGTTTATACAGTCAAACATTATTACTTTTTTCCTTGAGAAATCATGCTTCCAAACACATGTAAATATATTCTGACCTTTGAGCTGTTTTATGAGCTTGAACCATAGAATGGTCTGGGTTGCAAGGGACCTTTAAAGATCATCTAGTTCCAACCCCCCTGCCATGGTAGGGACACTTGCATCAAACCTGGCCTTGAACACTTCCAGGGATGGAGCATCCGTGTCTTCTCTGGGAAACTTTCCAGTGCCTCATCACTCAGAGTAAAGAATTTTTTCCTAATACCTAAACTAAACCTACCCTCTTTCAGCTGGGGGGGAGGAGAAGCCATTCCCCCTTTTCCTATCACTGGGTGCCCTTAGGAAAAGTCTCTCTCCAGTCTTCTTGTAAGGTTCCCCTTTCAGGTCCTGGAAAGCTGCTCAAAGGTCTCCCTAGAACCTCTTCTCCAGGCTGAACAACCCCATCTCTACCAGCATTTTCTCACAGGAGAGCTGCTCCAGCCCTCTGATCATTTTTATGACCCTCCTGTGGACTCAGTCCAACAGGTCCCTGTCCTTCCTGTGCTGGGACACCAGAGCAGAGCAGAGGGGCAGAATAGAATCCCCTCCCTGACCCTGCTGCTCACGCTGCTTTGGATGCAGCCCAGGACACGTTTGGCTCTCTGGGCTGTGAGTGCCCATGGCTGGGTCATGTCCAGCCCCTCACCCACCAGCACCCCTGAGTCCTTCTGGGCAGGGCTGCTCTCCATCTGTTCAGCCCCAGCCTGTGTTGAGTTGAATCCCTGTGATTTCAGAAACAGGGAGTAGACAATGAAAGTTGTAGCAGAAAGGAACAACCCTTGTATCCTGTTGTGCATTCACATGCTGAGCTGCCCTCTGCTTGTGCTCACCAACTCCAGCTTGTCAAGAGCTTCTGTTGTGGGCACGACTCAGGAACGTTCCTGTGGCCAGGACTCCAGTTAGAGGATGCTTAGAAAACAGACACAAAGTAAGGCTGATGGTTGGGGTGCAGACAACCTGCTGGCTTGGTCAGGTTCTCTTTGCCTTTTTCAGCTTTTATTTCAGGTGAGTGTTGTACCTGTGATTGTTCTAAGATGGTAGACCCTCTTTTAGGTGATTTTCTAAATCAGAAGCTTCTGATGTTGACACAGTGTTTGTAAAAGGTCTGTACAAGTAACCTCAAGTTTTACCAGGATAGTAAAAATTGAATAAAACTGTTCTGACTTCTGTTCTTTTCTTACTGTAGATATTAGGAAATGATACGCCTGCAAGTCTGTCTGCAGAGGGAAACAGCAAGGATGAACCAGAGAAAAAGAAAAAGAAGCTACAAAAATAGCTGGATTTAAAAGTTAAGAAGAAATCACAAGCACTTGCATTTACGTATTTTTCCCTATGGGCAAAATGCTAGAAGCAGGTTTTGTTTACTTCTGTAATACACATTTTAATAATCTGTAAAGAATTTTTTAAAGCTACTTTTTTATGACTATGAATGCAGAACAAGTTTTAAAATCATGTATATCTACACCTTTGTCCTGTGGGTGAAAATAAATATTTCTGCAAAGTGAAGAAATGATTATAGAGTTTCTTGTTAATAGCTGGTTTGAGAGTCTGACAGAAGTCAGCACTTCAGTGCATTCTCTTTAGCACCTCAGAACTGAAAGAAATAATTGAACAATATAGGTATTAAAGAAATGTCTTTATTCTGTTTCACTACTCAGTTTACAATTAGACATGTTAAAGGACTCTCGTTGAAAGTACTGATATTAATTTAATGTAAACAATGACCGTTTTGTGCAATGTGTGCCAACCAATGCATTAAGAACAACTACAGAAACAGAATGGTCAGGTGATTTCCATGGTAATTTGCACAGTAGGTTTCTTCCACAAATCCATTGTACAAACATAATAAAAAAATAGGCATGTTTTCATAAAATAAATATTTCCCATCTAACTGAAGACTACAAAACAGGACAGAATATACAGGCAATCCAGGTGGGGGGGATCCTTAATCACTTCTCACATTCACCCATTTCTGCTGTTACTTTTTTCTTACCTTTAAGAAAACACTAATGGCAGAATGAAATTAAATACTTTAGTGATCGCTATTTTACTTGTGAATACTTCAAAAGCCTGTGATCATTGAACATACTACAAAAACAATCAAAAAGTTTAGTTAAAAAGTAAAACCAAATCTTAATTATACTTGGAACTCAGAAAATTTCAGAAACAGATCACAATTTGGACTACCCTGCTTAACGTTAATTAAATTTACATTACTATTTTAGTAATCACAATTGCAAAAATAAATCCTTTGTACAGTCCTTTCAATTGATTATTGTTAAAATTATCATGAGAAACAAATGACACAAGGTCATGCATAGCTTTTAAATCTCAGACCAGTTGTATCCTGCTTTTGAGTGACAAAACTTAGAAGCTAAAGCTAAGAACATTTTGAAGGCCCTATTCTATAAAATTAGTTTTCCAGAAGGCTGAGTTCCTTTCCTACTTTAAAAAAAATTCATCCCTTAACAGTTACCAATTCAGTGTATTTCCAGCTTCTAGTAGGGCACTGTTTGAAGAACATGAAATAGCTAATATATGACACTAGATTCCATTACTGTCAATTCCACATGCTTTATAGAAATAGTGATTAAATTGCTACAGAAGTAAAAATAATGCGCATTATGTTTGCTCATTAGATTTCTAAAGTAAATTTTTTAATATTTATTTTTGCAATGTGAGAACTACAATCAAGTGATGCAGACAGACATTTCCCTTTTTCTTAAATATGCTTTTCAGAAAGCCTTCGCTAGGAAATTATTAATGAAAATATTTCAAGAACTGTCCTATTCAAACAATACACAACTCTCAGGTCTAACACACTGATTTTAATGCCATGAGATTCTGTTCACACCTCCCCTTATGAGCTTTTTTTAAAATGCTGTCTTGCCTTCCAATTTAGGTCTGACTAAATAGGTTTCAGGCCTAGCGTGCCCATAGCTGCTCATCAGCCACCATCTGTCACTTTGGTACAAGCTTTTCTGTGGGCTGTGGAATAGAACAGAAAGCAGAACTTCCATCCAGTATCCTGAGATATCCTTGCTATGAAAAGAGAGGAAGACTGCTTCACCTGGCACACTTGTTAGAATGGACTTCTCTTTTTCATTAATCCAACAAAGTTTACCAGAGCTCTACATAAACAGAGCCTGGAAATACCAGTGTATCCCTTCTCTCTTCTTTCCCTCTTAGACACTAGGGCCACAAGATTACCATATGGATTTTTTTCCCGCTATTCACATTTATAAATTCCAGAAGGTTCTTTTAAACAAATACAAGCAAATTCAACCAAATCTGATTTAATTACACAAAGGGAGTTCTGGGCTTCTGACCCCCCTCAATCCAGCTTTTTAATTCATAGATTGTTTTCTTGAAAGGATCAAAGGTTTGCTTGTATTAATACTTTTTCAAATAAATGGCATGCAAAAGTTCATTATATTTTTAAGGATTTCTCTAAATATTTTGGTAATTTCTGTAAGCAACATAATAATACTAGGAATTAAGCATGAGAGTGAAGTGAAAGTGTAATGGTTTACTTTAATAGAAGAAAGGCTGAACCATTTTCTTAGTGATGTACTGAGACCAATGAATCTTATTGCACCTTCTTAAGTTCCTTCCAAAGGGTACCAGAGCATCAATTTGGACACAAGTGTTCTTTGGAGACACTGGTGGTGTCAGGTGATAAACTCCAAGTTTAGTACTAATACAATTACCAAAGCACAGATTTCTCTCAAATCAAGGAAGAAGCTGTTCAGAGAATTGCTAAACAGCTTCTTTTGACATAAAGCTTATTTTATTTTCCTAAGAGAACTAAATTTGGTGTTTGCTCTCATCACACCCCCAGCAGTTCACTTCTGTCCAGTGACTTACTCTTGGTCCCAGTGTTAGTATTTATGAAGCCACACAATAAATCTGGTTAAAGAAAAGCAATCCAAATCCAGACTAATTCCCCTTTTTTCTTTCCCACAAAGAAAACTGTTCCTCTTGCCTTTAGGAGGGACAAATCTTAAAATGTACATGTTTTTGCAGTTATATTGGTTCCTATGCAAGTTATCTTAGGCTGCTCATGGAATCCACCCTAATCACAGAAGGAATACAATTCTGAAAAAAAACCTATTGTTTCTCTGTACCAAATCTAGACACCTTAATTTTCAAAAAGGATCACTTAATGATACCAATAAATTTCTTAGTAAGACCTGAAAAATTCCGCATTATTTAAGAACTTCCTTAATATATACCAAACTTCCTTAATATATACCAAACTTCCTTAATATATACCAAACAGTTTATTACATTTGCATTAGAAAAGCAAAATAGTATGTATAATCCAGGTAACTGAGGTCATATGTATAAAAATTTATTAGACACCACAGCTTAAGTTCTCCATCAGAAAACTACATACCACTTTTGTGAAATCCCTGAACTTGATTTTCATTTTTCCAAGCAGAAATGTTGCAAGTCGCGTTTTGACCAAATACTGTGCTATGTGTTTTGGCTTTTTGGAAGCAGGATTGCTTCTCTGGAGATTTTGCTCTCAGCGACTGCTTGTCCTTATGGCTTAAAACAGAACACTCCTAGGTGAATAAGAAAAAGTTAGTTTTAAAACCATTTTAACAGAAATTCTGCAAAAGAAACAAGATCCAAGCTTACTATCTGCAAATTTCAAGTATAGTAACTACCTTAAGTACCAACTCTACACTTCAGAAATGAGAAAGAAATGAAGCAACATGTTTTCTCTACACAGATCTTTGAAACGTGCTGTCTGCAAGAACCACCTCACTTTCAAGGGCTCACATGCTCTGAATGAGCAAGACTTGAATCTTTCAGCCTGCAGTGTCTGTGCTTTTTTCTTTTCATTCCCCGGGGGCTCTCAGTTGTAAGATTTGAATGAAGCACTTAATGCCTTCACACTTTAATCCTAATCTAAAATGCAAAATTTGGTTTAGTCAGGATCCAGCAGTTCAAAGACTAACAGTGGGAAAAGGCAGCTGCATGACATTGGCAAGTCCCTCTAGGACAGGTTTGATACCAGACAATTGATTCTGGTAAGTACATTCACACGTAAAATCCATGTCCAATGGGGTGACCGGGGCAGCATCTTAGATGCGTATTTTATGACAAAATATCCATCTATTGTTCTTGTGAGGGCACATTTGTCCTAATCTTAAATGAACAGTTTAAAATTTGATGTCAGTGGTCTATAAGACACCATCAGTCTGCACTTGCCCTTGGCAGAGAAGTAGCTTTTAGCATGCCACATCCAGAAGTGAAGTCAGGGCTGAATGGGTTTACTTGAGGTTTTTTTATAATCTGGTACTAATCGTTGGTACTGTCTCCCCCTGAAGGACTTCAAAGACATAGCAGACCATAAACTACTAGTTTGTAGCACCATGTGACTGTAATTACTGAGAGGAGATGATCTTTGCTCTCTTCTCCAAAGAAACTAGCCTTGCTTCCAATTCTCTGGAAGAAGTAGAACTTCTTCCTATCAGTCACAAGATTAAGGGGTTAGGAGCCTTGCTGGATATATATTGTCTTTTGTCATTTGTTTTTCAAATAGGGCTTGTAAATCGAAAGACTGCACCCATGCAGAAAGTTCCCCACCAAGTCAGCATGCCAGGTGTGGTCTAGGATTTGATGCTAAGTTTATAAAAATTAGCAGTAGACAATTTTTCCCCAGAAATGTCCTTCTCCACAGGCACATGTTTAAAAACTTAGCAATAAATGAAGCAGCAAGAACAAAAGAAACAAAAATAAGAGACTACAATAGTCATGAGCAGCCTCACTACTACTATTCATGTGTATACCTCAGTTTCCTCCAAAACAACCTTTGCTTTTATCATAAAACGTATTAATTCTATTGCCAGTTTAAGAGATTGGTCCTGCATTTATTCAACATAGTATCTGAAATGATGCCACATTAACATCTGTATTATCACCTGACAGTCCCTCCCCTCAGACTCCCTGAAACCAAATAACATGGGGAATGGATGCTTTAGATTGGAAGCCTATCACTTTTTTACCACAATTTAACTCTTACCTTTGTTCTAAGCAGCTGAGATTTATTCTGAAACACAACAGTATTCACATCATTTTCTCTGCAACTGTTTTCAGCCGCCGCAGTATCCATAATGCTGTTTCCAGAAGTCTGGGTATTGTAACCACTGTCCACCTGAAATCAAAAAGCAGGGCTTGGAAAATGTACTCTAATTTAACACAATTAAATCCCTCAGATACCTGATAGGATTTGTATTTGATTAACAGAACTTAATCCAAACTAATTCTGACAGACGTGCTTACAGTTTGGTTTTGTTATTAACCGGTCATAGTCGGTTTGTTGGCTTAAGTTAAATATACTACTGCACATAGCAACACAAAAATAATTATAATTGCTATGCTAACTCCACCGAAAGAGGGGATGGAGGGAAGGGATAAATGTCACGATACCACCTGCATGCCATATCCAGTAAGAGAAAGTAACAATTACTTCCAGATTAGTACATGTATTCCAAGTTATGTTGAGCTCCGTTTTACAGAAAAACAAAAAAATATTTTTATTTTTACCTGAATACTACTGTTGTCACAAGGAATTGCGCTGCTTTCTGCAAGAGGTGACATGCACATGCGAGAGCTTTCAATACTGAAAGTAATGCCTGTCATAAAGCTGGTCATTGGTGTATTGCTACTGCCAATCGCTTCTTTTATCCAAGTGTTTTCCTCTGACACTTCAGCTGCATCAGCCATGTCTACAGTATTATTTTCCTTTAAGCCTTCTATATCCTGAAATGATGACAACCTTTGATGACAACCTTCTGAGTGATCTGGTGCAATAGACACAGTTGTCACCACGAGATGTGTACCATGTGCAAAAGTATCACTGTCTTCCTGACGTAAGTTTATTCCATTATCCATTTCTGGGAACCGAGCTTCTGCTGGAGAAGCATTTTCCTTGTCTTCCTCATCCTCATCATGATTCTCAACTGCAATTGGTATTCTAATGACAGAAGTCTGATATTGGGCAGTTCCTCTACAGGCTCCAAGCCTCATAGGAGAGCAATTTTTAATTGGAGAACAACCATCTATGTAAGGACTTCTTGTACTTGGGGGTGTCATTCTATTTGAAGAAGAAGGAATGTCTGGAGAACGAAAAGTAAATTTCCTTTGGTCTGAAAAAAAACCAAGCAAAGTTTAACTCCACCTGATATCTGATGGAAAAACTCATTATTCTCAAAGCCCTACAGTCCACTGAATAATTTATAGCCAGCTACAGAGTATTTCACTGACTGTTGCCTCCCAACCCAACCAAACAAGCAATCCCAAAAACCAAACCAACCACCCAACATTTTAAAAATGATAAAAAAATGATAAAAACCACCATGATAAAGGCAAGTTTTTATCCCATTTTACCACCAAATTTCTTTTCTATGACATGATTTGCTGTATTGGAGACCTTGTATTTTCAAATGTCATTACTATACAGTATTCAAAGGAAAATGTGTGAAGGCTGGTTCTGTGTTTTTTTCCTGAACAAGTATCAATACACAATCTATAGGCATTGAAATTTTTGGCAGCAATGAAGTTTAAGATCAAACAAGTGAGAAAACATCTATGTAAACTCCACATATAATAGTGTAAAATACCTTTAATCAAAATGTGTAAAAATCATGTATAAACATGTATAAACAAGGCATTAAGCCTTAGCAGGTATGGACACAGCATTAAATAGTGACATTTTCTAGAGCAATGTTCCCGATTTCTTCACTAGTCATTTCATTTCAAATAATCTTCATGTTGGCATAATTTGAAATGTCAAGCTAAAGATTCTTTGCCCATTAACATTAAAATGTTTCAGGCTGGGCCAAATCAGAATTGTAACCTGACTCGGTTCAGGCATGTGGCTTTAAAACCCCTCCCACACTAAATTAACCCTTTTAACTTTTCTTCATTCTTATTAGGTCTCAATGCCTTCTTCCAAAATATTTTCTCTAGTTGATCTGTTGCAAGTATATACATTTCATTCATGTATTTCACTGCTGAACAGATGTGTCACATAGGAGGAGACTGCTGGTCTGCCAAGCACAAGAACTCATCTCCAAACAGAAGGAAGTTCCACTAAGAATGTACAAGTTTTTATAATAAAAATATATTACTCAATATAGAGTAATACATATACAGTTAAACCATACCTGAGAGTGGTGTTTTTCTTATGTGAAAAGCAATTGGTGAAAAAGCAGGAGAACCATTATGTGCAGGAGACCCCTCTGAAAATGTGGGACTGGTTATACTTCCCAGACTATAAGCTCTTGCTCCTCCCTGAATAGGACTTGATGAAAACTGACCCTTCAGAATAAAAAAAAAAAAAAAAAAAAAAAAAAAAACCCAACAGCGGTTTTTTCCTAAAATTAAAT
>VWZT01007247.1:565981-577165 GCA_013397055.1 Pachycephala philippinensis
AAAAAAATCAAACCCACAGAGCGTTATTTCCATAATCTAAATTTTGGCTAATATGTATATATAAAATTGTTCTAACTAAAAAGCTTAATATGGCAGCACTGGGAAAGACTAATCCTTTACAATGAGAATCTCTATCATTAGTTTAGCTTCAATATTTCAGTTGCAGCTCTTCACCTGCCTCCACATAGGCGAAAAGAGCAGCGGACTCAAGCTGTCACATAATATCAGCTAGGACTATTTTATCCATTATATTTAAGAACTATGAGAAACCTAAACAGAGAATTAATGCTATCTGTGTATCTAGTCAAGTGCTTAACCTAAATTTCTTACTCATACCACTGAAGATGAAAGTCAGCCACTATTTATATTTTAATGTAATCCATGTTAACTACTTAATTCAGCAGCAGATAAAAGACAAAAGAAAAGAGAACAGTGGTCATGACCTTGCTTAAGGCTATCACGCAAAAAACCAAACAAACAAAACAAAAACAAGGCAACCAAACAACAACCAAAAAAAACAACAACAAAAAAACACTAAACCAAAACCCAACCTCTCACCCACCCATCACCTCCGGCACTATAACTATATTGTAGGAATTCTTTACTAGGTTACTTTTTTCTTAAGCTACACTACCCTAGTGTAGGTGGGTTTTTTCCATGCACTTCAACCACAAAACAGATAAAACTGTATCACCTAAACCACTTTAGCTGTGCTTTGTCCACATGGGAATAAGGTTCATTTTGTTTAATTTAAAAAGGGACATTACATTCTGTGTTTTAATGTCTATTCATCTGAAAACTCTGGCCAATGGGAAAGAAAAAAGCGTATTTAGCACTGCACTTCAAAGATCCACAAGTCATTTCTTCCACTATAAATGAATTTATGAGATTTAAGGGAAATAATTGTATCACTTGTTCATATCAACGGGTAAAGTAGACAGCAATTCATAGATTTAAACAGGACTTTTTTGTATACACATTTCATGAAAAAAATAAAGGTTCTAACATGCTTTCAGCAAGTCTTTTGGATGTTATAATTCCTACTATCTTTTCATAACAAAATTAAAACGTAATTCCCTCTACGAAAGAATAGCAGCATAACAAAATAATGTGAAATAATAAAAAGTCAGTAATATAATCTTTCAAGACTTTTGTTCACAAATGCTTTTCAGAATCTGGAATTCGAAAAAAAAAACCAACCCAAATGAAAAAACAAACCACCATCTTTTAGTCTAACACCTTCTCTCTCAAAGTACATCCTACCCAGCCCACAAAACAGGCTTCTTACTGAACTAGATGTGTCCAGGGGGCTTCTGCACCGGACTGGAGATAATTCTATTGAACAAAGCACTCCAAGTGGCTGACTACCACATGGACTACGCAGAGGAGGGGATAAACATGCAGATACATTCCCATTTTCTTCTAAAAACAGCTTTCTTCTGAGTGATGAAGAGCTCAGATTTTCCTGAGACTGATCCGCAAATTCATCAGTTCTAAAATATTCACCTAGAAACGTGGGGCAGAAATTGTTTCCAATAAGAACACAGGAAAAAAATACATTCCATTACAGAGATATATATAATAAAATTAAAACATTTAATCCAATTTACCAATACAGCAACTAATTAATCTGTTTAGGCATCTATCCCAAAGGATTGCTTGTCATCCCTACAAAAAGTCACCTCTATCTACTAAGGTTCATTCCACTTCTGCCCATCATCTCTTAATACTAAAGTCTGAATTTAAAAAAATAAAAAATATTGGCTTGTATCTACTTATTGGTCTTTTCCCAGAATTGTATTACTTCTCACATCTGAGGTGTCAAACATGGATTATTTTACTGCCCAAGCAGACCTAGACTCTTTTTCAGGTCTCCCATACGCTTTGATGGTCTTCAGGATATATCCAGAGGCAAAACAGATTAGACTTGAAGAAAGTCCAAGCAGTTAGCAGGTTACAGTAGGAAAGCACAAACTAAGACCCATTAATATATGCTCAGATTTACCAGTTTAGGTATTTTGCTCGTGCTCTAGTTGGATATTGCCTGTAGGAGAATTTTTTCATGAACTCCCCAACTATATATTGATGGAAGCGTTTGTTAAGACAAAAAACAAAGGCAGTAGATACAGTTCTGTTTTGTTGGCTCACAGTCCGGGTTCTGAACTTCAATACTGGGACAAGAGCATGCAGCCAAAGTGCTCTGAGCTGGCTGTACCCACTGTTCCCACCTATGAACTGTAAGATCAGGCCCTTCCAGCCCCCTTGCCTGAGAAAGGGGCAGCAATTGCTTGATGTAGCACTTATAATCACACAGTTAATTTGGACTCGTGCCTCCTGACTCAGCAGTCATTGCTTTTTTGCCACACAATTTCTACTCCCCACCATGGCTTCAGGTACACTAAAGGCAGAGTTGCAGCACAGCTTTACTCAAGGCAAGGCTGGGCTTTGAGCCTCCTGGCCAGGATCTGGAAACCAAACAGCTCTGCTAAGACAAATTACTGCTCTGTTTGGGGGAGCACAGGGCATCTTCTGCTTATAACCTCTCAGGCATTCTGAACTGCTAACCAATTTCATAGAATCATGGAGCATCCTGAGTTGGAAGGGACACACAGGGGTCATTCAAATCCAACTCCTGGCCCTGCACAGGACACCCCAAAGGTCACGCCTTGTGCCCGAGAGCATTGTCCAAATGCTCTTGAACTCTGCCAAGCTTGGTGTTACCATTTCCCTGGGGAGCCTGTTCAGTGCTCAAACACCCTCTGAGTGAAGAATCTTTTCCTGATATCCAACCTAAACCTCCCCTGACACAACTTCAGGCCATTCCCTCAGGTCCTGTCACTGGTCACCACAGAGAAGAGATCAGAGCCTGCCCCTCCTCTTCCCCTCAGGAGGAATTTGTAGATGGCAATGAGGTCTCCCCTCAGTCTCCTCCAGGCTGAACAATTTCCAGTTGTCCTCCATACCCCTCCTTTTTTATCTTTACATCCACACTCATATCATTTAAGTCACATGTCCCATGAAACATGCAGTAACTGTCTGTGTAGAACACATACTTAAAACTTTCATTCATACATTTTGTTTTCAGTATTTCACAAGACAAACACCCAGCCAACAGTACAAAACCAAGTTTTCCATTTAGCCATTCGTAATTAAATTTAGATATTGCATGACATACCTAGTATTTTCTCCAAATTAAAATCCACTGGCAAAGACAGTACTGTCTGACAAGCAGCTGCAATGAATAAAACCAACAAAATTAGCTTACAGTGACCTTTTACTAAAGCTGTAGAAACAAAAATTCACTTTCAAATGGCACTGCAATTGAGCTATTTAAATTACAGTTGCAATAAGGAAAAGTGTTAATTAAAGTACGATTCTGATTTGACAACACTACGTGCAGCACACTAGGCTTAGAGATAAAAACCCAAGAGTTTTAAGAACGCCTCTCTAGAGGCTTTTATGTTAACTGAGAAGAGACATCTCTGAAGAAAGGAAAGATTCGAAAGGAAGTGGCAGAAAAATCAAAATACCTTGGGGAAAAAGAGTACCTATTTATCTAAAAGGACGCAGTTTAAAAGATGTATTAAGATTTCTGATATTTATTTGGCGTAGAAAATAATCACGATTCTCTAACCCAAAACAATCCAACATATTAAAGGTTTCTTGAAACTGTAATTTATTGTAAACCTGAAGTTTACATTCACTTTTTAATCCAGAAAAAGTACATACACTGAGTTGGAAAAAAATGCACTCTGCAGTCTACAGGGGACTTCCTTTTTTACTTGAAAAATACAACGGAGTATAATACAATTAAACTACTATGAGAAATGGGTATTAAAATTAATAGTACTATACAGCTCAAGAAAAACTATTTCTACAGTAATACTAACAAACAAATAATTTCCTTTTGAAATCAAATAGCCATTAAAAATGGGTTATTTTTCTTCCGAGAAAGCCTGTAATTTTAGGCATTGCGTTTTACTCACCATTGCTTTTCCCAGGCTGCAAGCTCAGCTGTCTTCCAATCGGAGAAATGTTATTTATATCTATGGCTGTAAAACATAGAACTTAATTTAAACATGCACTGCATATACAGTTTTGAAATGTTGCAACATTAAGTTACAATACTTAATACAACCAAACAAAATTTTTGCATCAATATTTGGAAGAGATTAGAAAGGGGTACTGAAAAAAGGTTACCACTATAGCTAGCAAGAGAATTTCAGCACATTTCTATTCAAAAAAAGCTTAGCGAAGTAGCATCAACATTGCCCAAAACTTTGTCTCCTCCTGTCCCTACACAACAGGTATTTAAAACAGACTAGTTCATGCTTAGCTGAACAGGCTGTGTTCAGGTAAAACCCATTTCCAGAAAATTATTCACTCTGGACTGGAGAAAGGTGAAGAAACACTTCATCTTTTTTATGCAGCTGAAGAACACAGACCATTTTCTTTCACCATTCACTTTACCAGATCTCAGATTATGCCTTCTGTTCTCTCTCTCAAAAGTGACCATCTTACAACTGACAATTAAAAATACACTATCCACAAGCACGTCCTTGATAAAAAAAATTAACAGCTCAGCCTTTTCCAAATCTTGCAAAAATCCCCACTTATTTAAGACTTTCATACCAAACAACACAACATGCAAACAATACTTTACAGCTGACATTTGTCCATCTTGTAATCCATTTGTTCTGTATTCTGCTGGTTATATATAAACGTCAATAAGAGCATTAAGAACAAACTCTAACAGTGGCATAAATGAAAAAAACTTAGAAAACCCATGACTAGTGGCAGTGAGCTAGCAGGATGACAACAGGAATTTATGCTGCAAGTAAGGGTAAAAGAATACAGAATTCCATTTCCGATATGCTTATATGGTGAGGAAAGCAGTCGGAGTAAGAGGATGTGCAAATATCTGAAGAAAAAAGTGAAGCAGAAGACTTGGCTATTACCAGTATCAACAAAGTTGACAGTTACAGATACAAAGTTACGTGTGTAAATTAAAATGGTTGCAGACAGGTTATTAAAGTAGAAAAATTTAAGAACAAAGACCAAGAATAACAAAAATGAAAAATTATATAAGGTTTTCAATTAATAAATAATTTTTCAACAAAGAAAGCACTTGGAGACAACAGCTGAAAATCAATCAGTTGTGTCATATTTTATCACTGGTTATTAAAATTTAAATTGAGGTTAAAAAAAAATTGTACTTCATTAATTTCTCCAAAAGCTACATTATTTTGGGTGGATACACAAAAGCAACTTACATTTAGTTGAATTAAACTGAGAAACTTGCTTGCCTTCATGTTCAATCCAAGGAGAAGGAACTATGAGTTTTTTTGTGAAAAACTGGAGTAGAATAAAAACAAACCATCTCAGCACTTTTTAAAATTTTCAACTTAAATTTAGACTAGACCCTGAACAAGAAAAAAAATGTAGAACATTTCATTATTTTAGGCCCAAAGAGGTTAAGAAAAAAACAATTTGATTTGAAGACCCCTGTGTTTTTTATGACACATAGCACCTCAGATCTTTCAAGTCTGCAGAGTGAAAACTATACACAAGTTTCATTTAACAATAATTACTCATTTAAAAAACAGAATTGTCACTACCATGCTTCTTGTGTAGTAGCTTAAATTAATTATTTTTAAATTTTCGGTTTGTTAAGTTCTATTTTGACAATTGAGCTATTTCAAAGAAGTGAAAGAGAGACACTGCAATAACAGTAAAAGTGATAAACCAAGGTTTTTGGCAACATTATTCGTGCTGGAGTATTTGGTTAAATTGGTTACTGGTAAAACACTTTTGAGTACTGGCACTTCAGTCTTTCTCTGTGAACCAAAAATTCTATCTATCGTCACAGCTGCACTGTGGAACACCGAGATGCTGAGATGAACACTATCACAAAGCTTCAAGAAACACATGGCAAATCCTGTTCTCACAATAAATGCAAGACTCAAAGTAAGTGAAAAAAAACTCAGCTTAAAACACGCAACTATTAAAGGCATAATTTTTACCAGAGACAGGGTTTCAAGCTGTTCAGCTGCATAATCCATTACGTTATACATCACAAAGAGGAAATACCTCTTTCAATGCAAATTTAGAACAACAGAGCATCTTAGCTGCAGGCCAACTACACAGCTCCTTTATGGAATCGTAAAACATTTTTTGTTTGTAGCGACAGAAACTGATAGACTTGCCTATCAGAGCCTTATTTTATTTTTTTTTAATCAAAATAACATTGAAGATTTCTGTAGTGAATATTTTAAATACTTTACTTTTCCTTCTCTGCTAGAAAAATGAATAGTGAAAAATAAAATGAAAAATGGATGGAAAGATACAAGCTACCAGAATAAAGTCTTCCATCCAACTATGCAGAATTTGGAAGAAATTAAAAAAATCACAAAAATTCTGCAATATTTAAAAAAATGCAATGTAACTCCAACAGTTACTGTAAACCCCCAAATTTTCAATCATTATTTTTAACCTGAAGTTAACTAAAAAAGTGTTACATTGCAGCTATATTACCACTAGTCAAGAAAAACAAAAGAAAAAAAATCAGTTGTTTTGACCTACATGTGTCTGAAAGAAGACGGCAAGAAAAAGAGTGTGTGGATTCCAACTACAACTGCAAGGGATGAGGATGCAAAATTACTTTCTTACTGAAATATAATAGGCTTCTGGGTTTTGAAATGCTGTTAACAGATGTGGATCTTTTCTGTAGATAAAACAAATCAATAGTTGATAGCACAAAGTTTTATTACCTCCTCAATAGCTTTTTGCCTTCTGTCTTCTGTCTCCTTATCAATTCTAAGTAACAAATGAAAAACAACTCAATTATCAAAACCATCACATAAGTAGGAAAAAACGTAAAGAACAGCCATATAAAAATTTATAGACGCTCAAGAGAAACTTTATAAATTAAATTGCACTAAACCCTAAATCTTATGATGTTTTTACTCTTATGTGCAATAATCTCATAATATAAATTTAGAAATATAAACGCACTTCTCAATTCAGTTGACTTGAAAAAGATTTGTACCATTTAAAAGTACATAATTGCAAATGTTCTGTTTACTCAGCATGTCTGGACAAAAACTCAATCACAACTGATCTTTCAAAATAATGTCATATGAATATATTTTACTATTAAATTAATATGAGATTAGACTTGCACTATAAAACCAAGCAGAATGAAAAACTGAGCTGTAAAGAATTAAAGGGCAACAGAAAACACTCCTGGAATTTGCACACTCAAATTCCTGACACAGCCCACTTTCCCAGCACAGAATTCTCCCTAGTCAAATACATCGTCTGCCACATTTTCTTCAGTTTAGAATACAGTATGTTTCAGTTTCTAACAATGAATGTATTTCCTTACGCAGCTTTTAACTTAGTTTTTTAAAAAATACTGTAGTTACTTTAGTTACTTCATGATGTGTGAGATTCTATATTTGTTATTTCCTCTAATGGTCACCTTCAAGCCTGACTTTCAGTTACTGCTATGTAATTTATTGTAATATTTTTTGAAGCTTATAAATATTCATCATTGTTTTAGCTGAACCACCCAATACTTTCATACACAGTTAGTACACCTGAATTACCCTTGAATAATTTTAGAAATCAGTCAGATAACAAGGTATTATTAGATACACAAGCACACATAAATGTGCCAAGTACATAAACTCACAAGCTCTCTCTTTTATGCTTATCAGACTTTGAATATATCTGCAATGTTTGGACATGGCACCTTCAATTACATCTGCCTAGATGATGCTAAAGTGACAGTTCTATGGAGACACTTGAAGAGTTATTGTACCAAAAAAAATAAGCATACAATCACTGTATATTTATGTATATATACGCACTGAAACATGCAACCATGGACACAGCAAATCTACACATAGTCAATCTAGCCTCTTTCTAGTCACAGCAGATCATTTAAAATAAAAGTGAATCACAGTGGGTATGAAACAGCAGGACAGACTGAAAAGACCCACTGAGACAATGCATGTTTATATCTATGGGTCATGTCACTTATCATCACTGGAATTGTCACCCAAGCCATCTACATTAAAGCTAGTTGGTCTGAATAAGGTTCCAGAAACAATGTAATCAAATCCCTAAAACCGTAAGGCTTAAGGCTTTATAACGTATAAAAAGCATTAGAGTCTGAAACCTACTGGCTACTAGAGGAAGGACAGGAAACATTAAGACCTGGTGATTCAGATACAGCAGGGGACAGCTATAGTCCTATAGCTTTTATTATTCAAAAAGAGATGTAGGTTCCGTCAGACACTAAGAACCGTAAGTTACTTCACAGCATTTTTTATGATGAGGATGTTGAAACACTGGAACAGATTGCTTGGAGAGGTGGTAGATGCCCCATCCCTGGAAACATTCAAGACTAAGGTGGATGGGACTGAGCAACCTGATCTCGACTGGATTGGTTTATTATTCTATTCCTGCAGTGCTGCATGCCATGAGAAGCAGTTCTTTATGCAAGTTTGTATCTGAGAAACATACAGGAGAGCCTATAGGATTCACCATTAAGGCCTCCCCTTGGCTACTTTCACTTGGCATGTCATTCTCTACCACCAGTGGGTAAAACTATCCCTCAAGGTAAGTTCCAAATACCAAGAGTGTTTTACCAACCCGTTTTCCTCGTGCAAGTTATTTTCAGAGAAAGGAAGAAAGTTGAGATAAGGTCCCCAAACTACTTCAAGTAACTAGCACTGGTCCCCCCTCCTTCACATTAAGTCTAATTTATACCTTTCAAAGAGAGTACTGGGGCTTCCCCAGCTAGTTTTCCCAGGTCTACCCTTCTGCAGGAGCCCCAGGGACCAAGGAAGCCTCACTATGGAGCATTCCGCGAAGATAAACTGTGTTGTAACAAGGAGCAGAGGAGGTAGCCTGGTAATGATCACTGGCAAGACATTTTCTTTTTTCCACTAACTGCTTTTATCTGGCTGCCTTCCAAACTGCAATCAGAGTAGATCAGCAGTTCTTAACATTAAAAGGAAGCAACACAGAGGCAGCCTCATCTAAATATTATATCTACATCATGTAAAAAATTATGTTAAAACATTTGAATAAAAAGTCTTTAATGCTATGCTGAAATGTTAATAAAGCAAAAGAATGGCGTTCTAGTATTAAAGCTGTTAGCTGCATAAAAATAGATTGTAAATTACCTAGCATGGCTCAAATACATTCCTTGGCGTCGAATGTCTTCCGAGTCAATTTCCACAGGATTTATTAGAGCAAGCTGATCAATAGACCATCTGAATTTTCCTGGTGTCTAAAAAAAGAAACGGGCATCTTAATGCTTGCTATTCTAAAAAGATACAAATAAAACCACAGGACAAATCTCAATGGAACAATACAGTCACAGCTTCCATATACCTTCTGTCAAAGACAATCAAAAGTGTTTCTACTTAAATGATCTACTGTAAAAAAAGAATTAGTAAGTCAGTCAGGCTTCTTATCCTGGTACTGGTATCACAATGATTTCCAAGATAATATCAAGTGGAAGGTATTTACAAACTGAGGTGTCAGTTTCTTCTCAATTTCTGAGGACAGGTCTACTAAAGATACATAACTTGGGATAAAATTAAATTGCTTTTTGATTGCACAATCCAAACTGTGGTTCCACAAAAATCCAGTATCCTTACCTAACCCAAGTTATTGAAATTAATAGAGCAGCCTTCCTTTCACTTCCCATGTCTAAGAATACCAGAGCTGCAACACCACGTACATCCTGCAAAGTCTCCCTCATAAATGCCATGCATAGGGCACAATAAAATCCAATTCAGAAATAAAGTAGCTTCACCCCTTTATTTAACAAAGTACTGTTCAAATATATTTGGAAAATTATCTACCAAGTGAGTCTTTTTAGTTTCATTATCACAGTATCATCTCTACTGCTTATCACAAAATTTCAACTGCAAACCAGTATGTAACTTGCAACTAAAAAAAAAAGTTATAGATACACAAAATCATTAACTTGAATACAAAACCAGCTCACAACAGAAGTGCACTTAAGTTTTACTTGCATCTAACTAGAAACTGGTTTTCTCCACTTTAGGTGGGACAAGAGTACCATATCCAATATCTGTTCTTTATCTACTTTCTACTGGTTTTAGCACTCAATCGTTAATATCTAAAGAAAAAAATAAATTTAGGACAAGAGGAAGAGTAAGTGACAATATTTAAAAGTATTTAAATTAGTATTTGAAAGCAGCATAGTTTTGTAAAGAGAAGAAACTCCAAATGCCACCAAAGTTCTTTAGCTTGGTACATATATTAAAGTACACGAAATAAAATACCCTTTTTAATGCATTTGAAAATATTAGCGCTATATCTGTACAGTTACACAACTAACGACTAAAACTTACAGATGAGGATTTTGTTGACTTAAAGACCGAAGGACTGGAGACAATTTGCTCCTGAAGACTATAATAATCACTGGGACTTTCAAAAGGATTCAGGATTGTGACTCGTCCTGGAGTTTCCGGCGTTATCTGCATTTTAGCTTCTTCTGTATCACCCATAACAATAAGCTATACCTGAAAAAGAGAAAGGGAGAGCAAAATTAAGGAAAACAATGAAATCACACTTTTGACATTTCAGGGTCACCCTGAAGGCTTTGGGAAGATAGGATTAATCATTTCAAGGCACCAGCAACATTTCAAAAACTAACAAAAACGAAGTTAGCTGTGGCTTGGACCTACTGACATGAAGTTGATAAATAAGGCTGGTACGAACAATTACAAAAGAATAGAAATAACGAAAACGAGATAAGAAAGAACATGAAGAGGGGGGCTAAAAAAAACCAAACAAACACCAAAACAAGGGCAAAACAACAAGCAAAGAAAAGAAAAATCCAACGAATAACCAAAAAATCCCCGGCTAAGCACCAGAAGAGAGCACACGGCCGTCCTGCCGGCACAGGGGACGAGCCAGGCAGCTCCGGCTGCGGGGGCACGGTGCTGCCCGAGCGGCCCGAGCAGCAATAACGCCCCGGGCAGCTCCCGCTCCGCCCGGGCGCTAAAACCGCCCGTCCTCCGCCTCAACGGGCCGGGGGCAGCCCCAGCGCGCCCGGGCCCCGGCGGCCGCGCCGCTCCCTCCGGCAGGGCGGCACCTCCCGGGCCCCGGCGGCTCCCGCGCCTCCGGCCGCAA